>JADRCD010203490.1:0-19606 GCA_019843815.1 Montemys delectorum
CTTACTCTCTTACTCTTGCTTCTCTCTCTTTGCCCTCTTGCTCCCCCTCTCTCTGCATTCCCTCTCCCCTCTCTCTATGTAGCCATGGCTGGCCTCTACTTCCCTGCTCTCTCCCTCTCTCTGCCTTTCTAAAATAAATGTCTTAAAACCATGGGCTGACTCTTCTTATCAGGATCTGCTGTGCTTGAGCAATGGAGCAGGTCTTCCTCTAAAGAGCTGTGAATCTATCTCCTGCAGGAGTCCTCACTGGCTTCCCAGACACAGCTTCCACCAATGCAAGGTGCCTGACTAACAAAACCAAGGACTCTCTTTTCCCCTCAAGAACCAGCCAGAGCTCTCTCCTCCCTGCCCTTTTCCTTTTGGCCTGGGCCCACACTCCTTTCTCAGTTATTCTGCAGCATCCATCCATATCTGGAGTGTTCAAAAGTGAGAACCTGTTGTCCTTGGCCTCTGTGCAGGCCCGGGGACCTCAGCAAACTCCAGAAGGTCCTCGGTAACTTAGACTGCACTTCCCCATACCCAGAGCAGTGTCCTGAGGCTTCTCAAAGCCCAACACTGGATGTAGGGTCCACACAATCAAGATTCCCGTGTCTGCCTCCATGAGTGGTCCTAGCCTGTGGTGAACTGGATGCGGGACTCCATTTTAAACTACATTTTTATATTCTTTTCTGTAAATACAAATAATATATAAAATGAAAGTATTTTGTTCCTTTCCCAAATATTCCTATTTAGAAAACCTAAATAAAAATATGACCAAGAAAATAGAAAATTAGTGGTGTCAAATATTTCTATTAGAACTTTATAGGAAAGTATACCCAAATACTTGATAATATGTGAAAGTATGCTCCGTATTGTGAGCCATCAAAAACTACAAAGGAAATCTCAGTCATATACTTTCTTATACCTTCACATACCTAAAATAAAGATTGACAAGAGCAAACTGTGACTTGAATTTGGAGCACACAGAAGTAGAAACAGAATAGCTTCTATTTCAAAAAGCCACATTGCTACTTATTAAAGCTTAAGAGTTTTATTTCTGTTTGATTGGCTTGTTACCCGTACATGTAATATATTTCAGTTGCTGGAAAAATGTTTTTCAAAGATTTTCTGTTATTATAAGCATGTGTGTGCAGTGCTTGCACTTGCGTGTATTTTACCTGTTTTGGTGGTTCCTAAATCCTTTATGTGGACTTTCATTTACCGGGGAAAATATTCTTTTCATCATATGTTTACTTTGACTCACATATATTCATCAGATATTAGCATGATCCTACTAGATTTAGGCAACTAATTTTGTCTTCAAATAGATCCCATAGTTTGCAAGTTCTCAATTCTTTTATGCATCTTTGTATGTAGCATTTGAGTTTGTTTTCCATAAATCCCACATGTTCTTTCTCTGTCAGTTTGTAACCTTTAAGTACACTCTCTACTTAATATAAGATTTTATTTATTGGTCTTCGATAACCACAGAAACCAACAAACCACAAACCATTATTTCACAGGGGGATTTCAGAAATATCACTAGCTTAAAGTAACCTCATGTCTTAAGTAAAGGTTATGGTATCAGTCGTTAATGTTTAGGAATTCACTTAGGATTTTCTCTTCTTAAATTTCAGTAAAGTAGAAAAGTGGAGCAAAACTAAATCTCTGAGTTTGAACTCAGATATCTTCTTGAGGCTACATTCCACAATTTGCTTCAAGAGAAATGTTAATAGGGTGCAGTCATGGTGCCAACAAACCTGAGCTAAATAGTCTGGTACTATTACAGACTCTTATTGATACTACATTGATGACCAGTCACAGCTATTGTTTTTGAACTACTTTAGTGTTTTGTGGTTTTACCTATAGAATCTATATGGGTCTGAGGACTCTGCATATTTTTGTGTGAGAGTTTTTGTGTATGTTTGTGTCTATGAATATGTGTGTCGTTGTGTGTATCAGGTAGATGGGAGTGGTTGCCCCTATTTATTTTCTTCTATCACAAGTAATTTATGTTTGTTCCCAGTGCAAGCTTCTGTTTTTTTAGTTTGTTTATCGAAATGTAATAGTAGCCACCTATCTGTCTGTCTGTGTGTGTGTGTGTGTGTGTGTGTGTGTGTGTGTCTTTGTACCTTTGGAGATAATTCCCATACAATTTCTTTCTAGAGATAAAATGATCAGGTGATCAGACTTAGCAGCAAGTAGGTTTTTTTTTTCACAAAAAATAATAGATTTTATGACTACATATTACATGCTTATTATCTACATAAGTGTACTTCATTTATATTCATCCCCTGCTCATTTTAAGTAAACTCAACTCTTTTAAAAAAACCCAGAAAATGAATTTAACATTACCAAAGCAACTTCAAATATATGTTAACAGTATTTTTTTTTATTAGATGTTTTCTTTATTTACATGTCATACAATATCTCCCTTCCTGGGTTCCCCTCCGAATAAAAGAAAAAAATAAAATAAAATAAGAAAACAAAAAAAATAAATAAAAACAAACCCCTGTTCCCTCCTCCTACCCCTGCTTACCACCCTACCATCTCCTACTGGCCCTGGCATTCCCCTACACTGGAGCCAAGGGCCTCTCCTCCTATCGGTCATCAACAGTATTTTTTTTAAGAGAAAAAATTCTAACAGACACATGAGTGGGGGGAAAAAAACATAACCTTTTAAATGTGATAATTACTGACATCATGGATCTTGGAAGAGAACCTCAGTCACCGTGTTACTAAACTAGCACAATCCCTAAGAGCAATCTAAATATTTGTCCTTGTCCTGAGATAACTGTTGCTTTCATCCCTCATCAAAGGTGATTATTTTTTCATCAAAATTAGACCAGTAAAACAAGATACCCTGAACTAATAGAAGATAAAGTGGGGAAGACCCTCAAACACATTGCCACAGGGGAAAATTTCCTGAACAGAACACCAATGGCTTATGTTCTAAGATCAACAATCAACAGGGAACATGGGGTGGGTGGATAGGGCTGTAAGACCCAGGAGATGAGGCAGTTTTTTGAGATATGTTTCCTACTAGTGTCAGAAGCTAAATCTAGGTAGTTTCATCAACATAACAGCCTAGATATGATTTGAATAAGGATAATAACAATAAACATGCCAGGGTGTGTTAGAGGACACTGTAGACCTTAGACCTATACAGATAACTACAAGGTAAATAGCCAATGCTAAGTTACATAAATAATGTTCTCCAGGGGAAAGTATACCAATTGGTTATCCAAAACCAAATATATTGAATATCCAATACATATACACATGCATATACTCATATACACACATATAATATAATATATATATGATACAGACTAAGCAGGTTATAGACATATAAACATAATTATATATGCATAAATATATGTATGTGATACATATTAAATATAAGTATATATGCACATAATATAAATTAATGAAAAAAGATTATGAATTTGAAAGACAGAAAGGAGAGATAAATGAGAAGCTTTGGAAGGAGTAAAGATAGGGGACAAATTTTGTAATTATATCATAATACTAAAAATAAAAGAAAAACTGTAATTGAAGTCATTGGTAGAAAACATACATAAGATCATATATGAGTTAATGAAATGAAAAACAATGAACAGAAATTTAAGAGGTTTGGAACATCAGGAGAAACATATTACATTATTAAGGATTTAAAAGTATGCGAGAATACAGAAGTTAGAGTAACTGCTTTCATAGTGATAATAACATAAATTCTCAAATTTAGAGAAAGATAAAATATCCTGGTCCCTGAAGATCAAAGTTTATGGGTGAGATTCAACTACAGCAAACTGGCATTGTATAAACAAGATGTGAAAGTGTCAGATCTCAAAAAAATGAGAGAAAACAAATAATATGTGGGTCATAGTTCTCAGTAGAAACCTTACAGAACTTGCAGGGATGGTAGATCATCATTGGGAAGGACAGAAGTAATTGATGATAAGAATTATAGAACATTATCTACATTCTAATCTATATCTCAGTTCTTATATCTAAGTGTAATACCCCCTATATTTCCACCAAAGAACAGAATTCTTGAAAGCTCTTGTATTCTGACTTTTTTGCTTTTGTTTAATTTTTGCTTGTCTTTGTTGTCATCTAAATTCCTTAACATTACTTTACATGACTGATTGTCTTTATTCCATTTTATCTAGCCTGGTGATGATAATTTCCATTGAGTTTTCATTTGCTTTGCTTTTAATGTACTTAACCTGTGTCTTAGTCAGGGTTTCTATTTCTCCATAAACACCATGACCAAGAAGCAAGTTGAGGAGGAAAGGGTTTATTCAGCTTACACTTCCATGTTGTTGTTTCTTACCAAAGGAAGTCAGGACTGGAACTCAAGCAGGTCAGGAAGCAGGAGCTGATGCAGAGGCCATAGAGGGATGTTCCTTACTGGCTTGCTTCCCCTGGCTTGCTCAGCCTGCTCTCTTATAGAAACCAAGATTTCCAGCCCAGGGATGGCCCTACCCGCTTGATCACTAATTGAGAAAATTCCCCACAGCTGGATCTCATGGAGGCATTTCCCCAACTGAAGCTCCCTTCTCTGTGATAACTCCAGCCTTTGTCAAGTTGGCACACAAAACCAGCCAGTACAACCTGATAGTTGCAAGATTGATGGTTTTGGGTCCCATAATAACTGTCATGTTTTGAGGTCCTACAGTATCTACATCTCTGAACTACTTTTTCACACCTTATTTTGACTTTCTCCACTGCCCTGTATATAGCATGATCTTTTGAATAACTGATCACTTTAAATGCTAAGCATTTAAATTCTCTTTTTCCTTCATGTCAAGCACTTCTAGACCTTTGGACTTATTATTAAGGGCTCAAGACATTTTAAGGAGTCAAAGCACAGATCTGATGACAATATATACAAGACGTGTGTAAGAACAAGCCAGACCAAATTCAAGGGTAGAGATGGGAGTCAGATATGAAGTTCCACTGCATCCAAGAAGCTATTGACAATTGCTAGCTACTGAGAGAGGGAGGATTAGTTTTTTCTAAGAAGGTAGACCCTGATGAATTAACTATGCTCCAGTAGAGGAATACATATCCAAGAATATTTGGGGAGCACAAATTAACCTTCATGGAGGGAAAAGGGATATAAATATGAGTGATTATGGAAATGGGGTAGATATTGGAAGAGTTGGAAGAGTGAGGGAGCGTGAATATGATCAAATTATATTCTATGAAATTTTCAAAAAAAAATGGGGAAAAAAGGTTTTGTGTGGTCAAGTTATTCATCTCTTCCCCTACTCTCTCTTGGAAACCAGGTATGTTTTTATAGCTTTGCAGCTGTTCTATATGCAGAATGGGACACTGTTGCTTTGTAGTCATCCACTGCCTCTGGCTCTTATACTTTTTCAGCCCACAATTCTGTAATGATGGTTGAGGCATTAAGGACAGAGTACCATATATAGGTTTCATTAGTGCTGAGAATCCTGTATTCCCTAATTCTCTTTAGCTTGGCCTTTTGTCGGTGGTATCCACGTTAGTCACAATCTACTTCAAATAAAAGTTTCTCTAATGGAAAAGATAAAATAAAAGGAGTCAAACCACCTTACTTCTTATTCCTGTGTTTCTGAGTCATGAATCCACACAGCATGCTGGAAAGACATCTCTTCTGGATTGACATAGTGTCCTTATTGGGTACCAATACATCTCAATACCCATTTGTACTTATAGGATCAAACAGGCTGCAGTGACAAAAACAATGAAAATCAAACCAGATATTTATATGCAGTAAAAGGGGATGAGGAGATAGCAACTATTTCCCCAAAAGGTTTGAAGACAGGATTCCTATGAGATTACTAGGAATGTAAAGATGACAGGCAAACAAAGGTCATAATACTAAATGAATAAAAAGAAAGGGCAGAAAAAAAAGAGGACATCCAGAAGCCTGGAATACCAGTATATGAGATAAAGCTATAAGAAATAGTAAAGATAAAAACAATACAATAAACATATAACAAGCAGAATAATTAAACAACAACAAACACAAGCACCACACAACAAGATGCTAGTCAATATTTCTTCTTCACCATGTCAAGTGCCATTTCCTCCATGAATTACGTGCTAGGGAATAATCTAAAGTATTGCTACTGTGCGGAATTCGCATCAGTGTTTTCTGTGTGCACATTTGTCAAAGCAGTACATGCTGGAGCACCTGCAATCCCACACCCCCAACTCCCAGCTGCCTCAGATGAATCCTGCTGAATTCAGATGACTTAGCTGAACTTACACAGTTGTGATGGAAGCTGCTTCCAATCAGAGACCTTCTGTATTGTAGTTTTGGATCTGAGAAATACACAGAGCTCCCTCAGCTATGGTTGCAGTGTGATCTGTGCTAACAGTGGGGAAGGCAAGACCAAGCATGATTTTGCAGTACCTGTGCGCATGTACGTTCCTACCCAGCTGGTCTCACTCCTCGGGGAGGTAAGGTGGCAGTTCTCAGCTCTAAGTGTTTTGTGATTCCCTGTGCAGTGCAGCCTCCCCTTCCTACCAAGACTTGTTTCATTGATCAGCATTCAAGTCGCAACCAGTTCCTGGGTCCTTACTGATTTTCAGTCAGCCATTTCTTTAGTCAGTGGAGAGGGCAATGCCAGTGGAGTTTAAAGACATAAATTGTCGCTCTCCCCAGCTGAAAGAGTTGACTGTAAGATTATTATAAAACAATTCCTCAGCAAAACACTAGACAGCAAGGAAGGCAGTGCAGGATCCTTTATCCAACGTCTCTTGCTATACTTGTTGCAATCTTGTATTTTAAAGTATATTTTTGCATGAGGCCAGATGGCATCTCCATAGAGCTTTGATGAAAATCCTTTTGTCTCCTTTTCATGGCTCCTCTAAGTGGGATTTCCCCCTCTACTCTCTACTCTGTCTATCGCTCATGTTAGGGTCCTTGTTTTGTTACGAATATGGTGCTGTTTCTAGAATCGTCCTGGTCACTAATGTTTACTGTTTGCTGCTATATTTTAGTTCTTTCTCAGGCTGCAACTGCACTGTTTGGTCTCCAAATTTTGTATATAAAGATGTCCAATAGCATATAAAACTAGTATTGTGAAATCAAATATGTATGTCAAACTGGAGTTATCCTGACCATTATCAATTTTAAATCTTAGGCTCAACTACAGAACCCTAGGGAAAAAAGTGAGGTCTTTTTTCTAGTTCAACAATCACTTTATAAGTTAGAAAAAAAAATGAGATTAGAAACACTTATTTTGTGTAACATACAAAATATCAATTGTTTCATTCTGTTTTAGTTGACTTTAGTTTCTTGCTATTATAAAGAGTTATTAGAACTCGTGCTGCATTTTACAGGTTTTCACATTCAGTTTCTGTTTGTGTTTTCAATTCTAGTGTATTTTAAGAATAAATAAGATGGCTGAGGAGATGAGAAAATTTTGGATAAGTGAAGCTATCACTGGCGATTTTGAGCAATATGTTTAAGATGTCGTTTTTAAAGTTGCCATAGTTGTGGAGTTTCTGGGATACACATTTGAGGACAGCATGAATAGTAAGGACTGGAGCTATGGATTAAGAATTTTGAAGAAAAAAATCCATTTATCCTATTGGTCTACAGTATGACGCAGCTATTATCGCCATCCAAATTCCTCAAAGGTGAATGATTAAGTTCTTAGCTTTACTAACCTCTGCTCCTAATCAAGCTAACTCACTAAAATAATGACTTTATAGTTTATACATACTGTAAATAAATCACTAAAATCACTTCTCAAAACACATCACAACTATCAAAATATTATTATTGCCAATCCAAACTTATCTTGATTTTTTTTTATTTCTTGAACTGAAGTAATAACAGACAAGTAGTCTCTAGTTCCTTTCTTAAATACTTTGAAAATCAATAATTAATTGCTATGGATTACTAGACACAGAATAGTGGGAAAGCCCTTGAAAGTCTAGTAGTTTCCTTTATTTGATGAAAGGAGCTTATTTCAGTTTCCAGGGATATGTCATAGCTTTGGTTGTGGTATAAGTACCATGGTGACTTGACAAACAGGTCTCCTGATCAGAATCTCATGGTAACAGCTAGTGTCCCAGAGAGAATGGTCTCTCTTCACCAGTCTTCTTCTGTATCGCCATGATTTTAAATTGCTCTGACAAGCAGCACAAAATAACTTCAGGGTAGATACCATTACAATGAGAAAAATCACAGAAAAGAACATGAAAAGAATTGACAACAGTGACTGGATTTTCATGCTCTCCAGTCTATTTTAAGATTGTAGATAAGCCTCGAGTTAAAAGAGAGAGAGAGTGAGAGAGAGAGAGAGAGAGAGAGAGAGAGAGAGAAGAGAGAAAGAGAGATTATCATTTGCATAGTATTAATACTCTCACCTGCTCTTTCTCTCATTTATTATGCAAAATAATTAAAGTCTTCCAACTATGAGTTAATATAATAAAATACCTCAAGTTTGGCCTCTGAGTTTTATACTTTATATATAACTAACGTGGTATCGTGTGGCTTGGTTTCATGAGCTTTCATTCACCCTCAGGAGCAAGAAATTTAAGTTTAACTGGCATTACCCAACATTTTAAAACTTTAGCTTACTGGTTACTCACAGAAAAGGCAAATATATCTAAATAAAATGCTAAAACCATTTTTCAGTGTTATATCATTTAAAGAAAAAAATTCCTCCTCTGGCCATTTTCATTGATACACTTAGGACCACTGACTTCTTTTGCCACCAACTACAATTCTAATACATTTGATTTCTTGGTCTTAGCACACATATAATATAATTTCACATTATATTTAGAGGGAAAACTTGGTTCCTTACTCTATTAGGCAGTTTTCAGCATAGTGATTGATTACATGTCTCTTTCCTCTATTAGTACATACTATGACATAGTTATTAGTATATTTTAGACTCAGATCATAATGCATTATGGTACAGTGAAGTGTTTCTTTTAAAGACAATATTGAAATATGATTATAGAACTTACCTAAAACCCACTTTCTATAGTACTAACTCTCATAAGATGTAAAGGGGCTATGAAACCAAGGGAGAAGGAAGTCAGTAGTCCTACCAACCCTCCTGTGAAGCCTGTGAACCACATCAGTGATGAGAACAGCAAAGCATCCCCCAAGGGTGCAATAGTAGCTTTTATACTTGCATATAAAAAAACAAAGAAAAAACAACAAAATAAAACCAGACATGTAGTTGGACTTAAGGCCTACTCAACAGTAGAGAGTTCATGCCTAGTACTGTAAACCTAGCTAATTACCTACCTGGCTACTGGAATCATGGCCCCTAAAGAAGAACCTACTTCTCACTCTTCTCTAGATAAGAATATTTCTAATTGAATTTAATTATGCATTCTTATACCTACAGATAAGTGTAGCTTCTACTCCATCAAATCAAACAAATAAACAAATAAAAATAATAAGTGATACAGAGACCACTACTGAAATCCTCAACTGTTCAAAATTTAATGAACTGGCTATGAAAAGTCCAAACTCACTGAAAAATATAATAAAATCCAGTCCTTTGGTGATCTTACAGGACAGAGGATGAATTAATTTTAAGAGCCTGAGAACTAGGACATTTGCTTTGAGATAGTTTGGTTAGCAGGCAAGGTACACACATGAAATCTCAAGAATCTGGTCACCCGAACTACCACCAGTCCGATGACAGCTCCAGTCCAGTTGACATGCTGAGGTAATGGAGGAAACATCATAAAGCTTCATTCCTACACTAAAAGTTACAAGATTTGAGGTTTCTGAAAGAGGGATGTTCGGTCTTCTCAGCCGTGAACTCCCTGATAGGTTATCCAATTTCTTTGGATCAGCCCCCAACACTTAAGCATATGAGCAACATTAAACATAACAATAAGGTAGAAAACATCATGAATTTGAAAGGGAGTGGAGGGTACTGGATTATTACAGGGATAGAAGGGGGAGAGGAAACTATGTAAATAGTGTAGTCATGTATGAAATTCTCAAAAAAAAAAAAGAATTTAAAACAATCTTAAATTCACAAGAAATGAAGAAAAACTTTTCTCAAAATTTTCAAAATATTTCTGTGACCAAAATATATAACCTTTACAGCATGAATATTTGCAAACAACTGTGAAAACAGTGTGGTCTCTCTCTAGAATCTACAACATCATCACTGAGGGTGTTTCCACTAATAGAAACAAGCATCATGCGATAACTGAAAATACAGCCTGCAAGTTGCAGGAATATATTTTAGATTCAGAGCTTGACTTAGAATACAAGAAAGCCACCAAAGATTTCATCTGGAGGATGCATAGTACAATTTTGGAACTACTATTTTGTAAACAATAATGTTTGAAGGAGAATTGAAGAGATAAGAGGAGAGAACAGGGTGTCAATGCAGAGGATTAAAAATAAATATATGGCCAAACCAAGCTTCTTTATATACCATAAGAATGCTGCAAAAAAAAACGTGTCAAAAAACTCTTCCTTGTTATAAATTGATTTTGAAATACTCCCAGAGAATATAAGAGTTGTTGTTCAAAGGGACATAGACTTAGATCTGAAAACTCTAAAGTGTTCTTGAATTTGACTAAACAAAATTGTCAATGAACTTCATACCACTAAAATGAGTACTTAAGATGACAAGTTATGTTTCATGTGCTTAAAAACAATTTACTGAGAGAAGGAAGTTTTCACTTAACTAAATGGATACAAAATATTTCAGTCATTTTTGAAATATGAACAATGTCAAATGTAAAATGTCAGTCTTAGTAAATCATTAGAATATGTAGCCCAAAGTAATAGGATGTATAGTATAAAGTATAATAGTATAAATAAACTTGTAAAAGAAAAATCTAAATATATATCACCTCTATTACTCCCTAAAGATTATGTAAATATATTTTAATATTGACAGAGTTAGAGGTTCTAGTTTTATCATTGTTGACAAAGTTAAAATATGTCAGAAATTATGTAAAGATTAAAAAGTTAGAGGAGCCTAAAGCCCCAAAAAGAAATTTTTCTCACCTCGGGTCAGCCATCTAAATATCCTTTTCTCTGTCTGATACAAGTACTATTCTCTTTTTTATAAAAAAGACAATAGAAAGACACCAATCAGCTTGCCATAAACAAGAATTATAGAGATTAATAATGAGAGGACAAGAAAATAGTCTCAGCTATGCCAAACAACACTTGTGAGAGTATATGCATGAGAACTAACAGAGACTCTTCTTACAGAGATTCTTTATTTAGAGTTTAACCTTGTGAATTGGTCTATCATTACACTGTCTTTGTAGAAACATATACTCAGAGAGTGAGGTGAAAAACAATATGTAAGAAGAGAAAAGGGAAGTGGAAAAGAGTGAAGGAAAACATTGGAGATGTAAGGTAAGTTATGAACAGGACACAGGGAACTTAAGTAAAAAGGGAAAACCCTATATGACTGATTTGAGAGTATACTTAACTTCCTTTGGCTGATCCGGAAAAGCGAAATTGATGGAAATCTGGTTGAAGTAGCTGAATATATGACAGGTCCTGGGTTCCACTTCTATCCACATAACCAAACAAATATATATGTACATATGTTTATAGGAAAGATAGTAACCATTAATAAACTTCTGGGGCATGATGCTGAATGTCTTAGAGATTTATTCTGGGTGTCTTCAGTTGTCCAAATGCGATTACCATGTACATCCTATTGGAAATGCACTTAAACAGAGGGGAAGGAAGGATACGGAGAGTTTAGAGTAGGAGCAAGTGCAGAGGAGTCATTATGTTGAGAATTCCCTCTATAGGAGCAAATGCCTCAATAGAAATCGAAACTCACAGTGAATTCCTGGAATGCAAACTGAGACACCTGAAAGAACTTGAATGAACAACGTAATTACTTGATTACTTAAGTCAAATCAGTGTATTCCTTCATGAAATAAGAAATGAAAAGGAAGAAGTAGACGAAGAGGAGGAGGAGGAGGAAGAAAAACTTAGCATTGATATAAAACATATATTTATATATAACAAAATATTTCTATGTTATTAAATTTATATTACATATTAATATAACATGTCAAATTTAATATATATATTTTATTGTATATATTATATTATTTCATTGTATATAATACAAACATGTATATAAATAAATATATTTTCCTGTTTTTTTAATAAATTATTTTATTTATTTACATTGCAAATGTTGCACCAATTCCTGGTACATCTTCCTTTACTCCTTTGCCTCTAAGAGGGTGCTCTCCATCCTCCCATTCCCTCACCCTCCCTTCCTCACCCCACCCCCAGCATTTCCCTTCCCTGAAGCATCAAGTCTCTATAGGATTAAGTGCATCCTCTTTCTCTGAAACTAGATAAGGCAGTCCTCTGCTATATATATGTGCCTATGCTATGGTTGGTGATTTAGTCTCTGGGAGATCAGAGGTGTCTGGGATATATATCTTTCTAATCAATTTCCCAATATTTTACTTAAGAAATAAGTTATTTCCTAACTCATTTAATCTACATTTTTAAATTTTTTCTTTCATTTTTTTTTTTTCAGGATGAGCAGAGGGGATTCTCACCAGCTTGTTGATTCCTGATGGTGATGTCAATCACTCTTCTGTCTTACTCTTTTGAATCATGGTCCCTTAATAAAATCTAGAATTCATGATAGTGCTAGTGTCATTAGGCAGCTTGGCCTCATCTGCTTTCTGAGGCTACAATTAAAAACTACAACATTTACATGGATTCTAGAGACCTTCAACTTGAACCCAAGTAACAATCTTTAGCTGCCTGAAGACTGTACCATTCATTTCCTGAAGAAATTACTCAGCTGTATGTAATTTACAAAAAGAAATTATTCAAAAGCTTACATTGAAATGCATTTAAAATGTATTCAGTGTATAATTATTCTTGTGAAAAATGCTGCCATTCAGTTACTGCAAATCTACTTAGCTACATGTTCAATGAGTTGATCCATATCACAATGGAAAGTTTTCAAAGGCAAGTTATTATTAGAATATCAAATTAATTCCACCATAAGACAGTGTGAAAGAAGTAATTGTCATTTGTTTCTTCCATTCTTCCGTCTTTGCTTTCACTTTCCTTCTGTTGTTGTTCACTTTGTTCTTGTTTTTTCATTCTAGGAATGGCACATATATTTTCCGTGTTTTCCCCTTTTGTTTCCTTTGTCATTTGTTTCTTCCATTCTTCCGTCTTTGCTTTCACTTTCCTTCTGTTGTTGTTCACTTTGTTCTTGTTCTTTCATTCTAGGAATGGCACATATATTTTCCGTGTTTTCCCCTTTTGTTTCCTTATGTTAAGAATAATTTTTCTTCCATGTAATTTTCGGTGCTTTGTCATTCTTTTAGACAGACCCTAAGATGTTCATACATAAGGACAAGGTAATTTCTGTAGAGAGTGTATCAGCAGCCAATACAAGCACACACTCAAAAAGCAGTCCCTACTGATTAATCTCAATCATGCTTCCCATTCCCCACAGAGTAGAGAACCATCTTTTTACATAATTAATTGGTTTCACATAGCAGAGTGTGGCCCTCATCTTCGAAACTTGGAATCACTAACATTTCATTGCCAATTGACTTCAGACATATTGAACTGACCATATTTAAATAATAATAGTAAACCTTCTATTTTGAAAAAGAGCTGGTGGGAATGTTGTTCATATATTGCTGAATGAGGAGTAATGTTAGCTGATCATTTACAAAATATATATCAGTTCAAACAACTGATCGGTTTTCTGATGAATTTTCAGGTTGTGCATCTATATTGTTCTTAATGAGCACTAATGACTTTACCTTGAGTGTGAAGAAGGCATTCTGAAGTAAATTTATGGTAGGTAGAAAATTATATCCAAAACCTTAAAATGCTTCTAATTTTATTATTCTCAAAACATATTGAGAATTAACAATCTTGTCCCTGCAACCGGTTCTGTATTTCTCAGAAGAAATTAAATAGGCTCAATTTTCAAAATACTTGATCTAGGAACTCCTAAATAATTTTAATCTTTCCTCTAGAAGTTAATGCCAAGAGAAACACAATCTACTAAAGAAATATCCCCATGAAAGTGCCCACTGTCTTTCCAAGGGAAGACTGAAGATTAATAGAAAGCTAGTTGGAGTCAAAACCACATATTTTTGATGTCCTACGTTTTCAGTTCAAAAATTGTCTGAACATCCTCCAAAAGGTAAATGTACTTCTATAATATAACTGTGGTTTCTATCAATACACAAATTTAACAGTGTTGACTTCTGGGTTGACAAAGAGGAATAGAATTTATAGTTTTCTTTTTGTCCTTCATTGAATCATCACTTCTAGCAATACCACCCAACGAAATACCTCTGATTGGAAAAGTTAGCAGTGAAAATTTTGACATACTGTTCAGTTTTGGAACATTCTCCTCATCCTTGTTACCTTTCCCTGGATATCGCTCAGCTTCCATTCTCTGTTCTTTATACAGCAGTCATAATCAGATTTTAAAAACATCAGTAAGGTGTTTTCTTTTCCTTTAAATATTTCCAGTATGAAAAGCTGAGTCTCAGATACACAAATGGTAGATGAGATTTGGAAATCAAATGACTTGAGAAATAACCATAGATGAATGAAGCTGAGTACTACTTGTTCCAGGGGAAAAACTTGAAAATGTGACACAGAAATGGAAACCCAAGTAGGGACATTAAACAGGAAAAGTCCCATTTAGAATAGCTTCTACCAAGTACTTGGATGGAAAGAAGGTTATTTTCTCAACAGAAGGATCTCTGCCTCCCTCCCTTTCCCCTTTCTCCCATTTCTGAAAATTGAAAAATCTCACAGGAGACCACAAACCCAATCTACATACAAGGGATGATAAATATCACAAAGTACTTATCTGTTACATAATTCTACTTAGAAAGAAATCAAAACCCCTAGGAATTTATATGACTGAGTAGTACATATTTTAACAAACTCCCATAGGAACCTATACTTAAACAAACTTTTACTCTCCTTAATTAACTAAATATGACCCATAAAACTTTATTCTGTTTGCCTTAATTCAATGTCCAGTCCTCACCCATGTATCTTTTATTTCCTTGTATGATTCTGATTTGAGTTAAAATGGTCTCCTTTTAGATCCCCTCTCTTCACCATTCTTTCAACAGCAGTTCTGTGCTGCTCCTCAGGTTGATAGTGAAATAAGTGTATTTAGCTTATGCTTTGTAATTTATTGTCTTCTAAACCTATTCATGTAATTGCTTCACTGTATCTATCTCCACTCAGTGCAATGCACTCAACTGAGTGCAATAGAAGCTTCAAGACTGTCTTATGCTTACCACATGTAACACATAAGTAACAGTTGTTTATGTAACCAGTAAATACAGACCTTTTTTTTCCCTGCTTCCATTTTTAAGGTCGCTGCTACTGTTGCCTCTTTGGATTTCTATGTCCTATTATAGGCTGCTCCTAAAAATGGACAGCATTCCATTAAGGAAAAAAACGAAGAAGCAATTTCTAAAGAACACTCTCAGCATATAAGAAGACAACCACATGAGCTATTAGTGAACAACACCGTTTTGATCACAATATCCTGCTGTGCATCTCAGTTAATGAAACTTTGACTAATCCTTCTGAGCACCAATGTATAAAACTGCAGTTTGCTCTACAATAAGAAACAGTTATGACTGTATGAGATAATAGGCTCTGTAACATTTGCGTGAAAGCATGGCCTAATGATACATTTCTTCTAACATGCACCCATCATTAATCGATGCATGATAACAACATATTTTAAGCAATTAAGCAATTTGCATTTTGCTCTCTATTTCTTTATCTATTTGCTCTCTCTCTGCTTTATCTACTTATAAAGCCTATTTCAACCAATCATATAAATAATCTGAGATGCTATTTTTAATCTATCAATTGCTAAGTAAATGCAGATTATATCTTTAAAATAATTTATTGGAAGTTGTTGACAAATGGGTAGAAACTTATGACACTTTCAATCATTTTAGTATAATCCTATGACTTTAATTCTCCAGTTACATCAATATGTCTAATTAGAAAATGTGCTCATCACTCAAGCATTTAAAGCACATATTTTAGTGCTTTAGTTGGATTTTAGTATTTTAATATTTTAACTGGATACTTCCTTCTTAGAGTGAGACTTAGTCTTACATGGAAGTGTTGCCTTCTCTTAATATCTTGTTTGTAGAAGAGTGGGTGCTTTGATGTTCTGTTCTTTGGTTTCATCAAAGAGCAATGTCTCTAGCCCATGAACTTGCTGCCTCCCAAAGGGCAAAGCGTGTGATCAGAGTTACTCCAAGGCTGACAACTTCACCTGCTTAAGGCATCAGAGTCTATTTGTTTGTTATAAACACAAGTACAAAAGTTTAAAAGAATCATTCAATAGAATGAATGTGTATATTTCTGTACTTGTGAATTTTTATAACAATAAAATTTAAGGTATATTTTGCATGTTGTCTCAACTAATATGGTCAATGAGGATTATGCCCCTTAATTCACTGCACATAATTTTTTAAAATAATACATATGAAACAAGTAGGAATAAAGATTTGTGTACTTCAGCTGCCAAAATTTAAAATTGTTTTCATTATCAGAAGTCAGGGATCAATCAAATGTTATTTTCTAACAAAGAATACAACAGAAATTATTTCATTCAATCTAAAATTTAACAGTTTCATAAAATGATCAACTTATTCTTAGAAGAATATAAAAATACCTTGTGATTATGTCACCACTTCTTCATTTATCACAAAGCTCTAACAAAATTTTAAAAATAAAAAATGTAACTAATAAATATTAAAATAATTACCGGGACATACTTCACTAGTGTGTTAGCTATAGGACACACTAGTTAACTGTGTTCTGGGCACACATACCTGTAGACTATCATAAGTTAGGGATCAATATAGAATAAAGAGTAGAGAAAGTGCTCAGTGGGTCCATTTCTATCCCATAGGCAATATTTCACTAATTAGTAATAAGTATGTTACGAAGAAAGAGATCAGCAGCTATGGTGTGAAATAGAGATCAACAGTAAAGCAATTAGGCAATTCCAGCCAATGGGCATGCATGATTTCAAAATGTGACATGACAACATCTTCTAATGTAAAAAACAAAACAAAACAAAACAAAAAAAAAACCCAAAAAACAAAAAACAAAAAAATTTGGCCTTCCTAAAGATACACAAAGGAGAGCTCAGCACTCTGTATGCTCACCCCTTTTCCTGAAAAGGAGTAGTGACTCAAATTTATTTAATTTCAAACTCTGAGTTTTGAGATTATTTTTTCAGGAATTCAACTAGCGCTTCTCTGCTGCAGACATAATTCTCCAGCCCCACTGCTAACTAGAATGCTGCTCTAGGCCAACCAAAGCACAGGAAAGGCTTCCATAGCCCTTGCTAATTGCATAGCTCAACAGCTAAGCATATTAAGATTGCTTAAACATAGAAATCTTCTGAGGGTAATTCTACAGCAAATATAACTATGGAGGCTAAGGATAATGTTTCTAAAGGAGGTATGTTACACAATCAAAAGGACTTCTATAGAAAGAAGCAATAATAGTAGTCACTGGGCAGGTCATAGGAAATGTGTGACCATAAAACCTTGAGAAAACTATGTCACCAAATAGATTTCAAATGGATTCATAAAGAAAAAATAGGGTCAGAAGTGCAGCTGAATTACAATTGGACATATACAATTATTAAGTGTAGATTTTTATTCAAGTGGGTTGTTCTCTTGTATAGTAAAATGCACTACAGTAATAAACAGTATCAACAAGAATAAAAAGAATGAAACAAAAACAAAGAAGGAATTAATTAAAATTTTGTTTTGTGGCTGTCAAATTTTAAGTATCTAAAAATTATCTGTATATAGGGATCATTCATATTTTCTCTGTGCAAGGAAAGGGTATTGGTAATTTTACACACTTCAAGCAAATATTATTTCAGTAAATATCCAAAAATACAAACCCAAACAAACCAAAAAGTACACACAAATACCAAATTCCCCATACTTTCCTCTTGATAACACCAACTGTCCAATACTCATGCAATCAATAATTAGAAATAAATGAAAAAAGAGGGTCTCCATCACTTCTGCCCAATTCTGCTTGTCAAATGTTTTATGAATACTACTGGGTGAAATAAAATGATAAAGATGTAATTCTACCATTGTCACTCCTATCTGTCCAATATTGCCCCAGCAACAAGATAGATTTAAACGTTAGTGAGTAAACAGAATCAAATTATCTTGTGTTTGCCCTTCTTCACCAAGCTTTGTTTTCTTCCTTCTCTTAGAATATACCATGTAGAATCTGAAAGTCCATCTATGTACAATAAATACTCTCTGTCACAGTTGCTTATAAAGAGAAGGCCTGGGGTCTTTCTCCCTGTTCTTTAAGCCTGTGAGCTTCAATCCCTATGAGCCTTCCTGAAGTTTGGTGCCATCTGGTGGCAGTCGTTGCTCTCATATTATATAATAATGGCTACTGATTCTCATTTAGATGGAAACCTGGAGATCAGAACTAGGAAAGCGTCATCATAGTCACATTTCCCTGGGCCAGCATAAATACAAACTGTAGAATGTTCTAGTGAGGAGATTATGTGTTCACCACACACACACACACACACACACACACACAGTCCTATCTTTGCTTCAGAAGTAAAATAATGCTACCTTTTCAATACAGGGTGACCATAAGAGAGAGCTTAATGAAGCATTCCATTCCCATGGCATCTATGCATGGGCTGACTCTGGGTTGACATGTGGTTTTAAAGGCTACTTTTCTGGTTCATTGCTTTTTCAGGGTTTCCAAAGTGATTCATTCTTGTACTAGGCAGTGACAGAGATCTGGCATAGATTTCTTGTAGTCATTACCCTTTAGTTGTGTAAAATACCCCCTTTCTGTGTGCTTCCCAGACTAATGCCTGATCTTGCTTGTGTCTCTTCTTCTGTGTCTACTTAACATGCTCATAAACGCCCATGTTGAGAGGCACTCAGCCCTCAAAGCATTCTTATTTGATTTTTGATCTTGAACTGTTTTATCGTAGTGACTTTTAATGGTTTCCTTCCTAGAACTGACAAAGCTGGCTTGGAATCTATAGACACTTTTAGCTTTAGTTTCTTCTCTGTTATAATGCTCATGCAACCAAGCCTGGAGTTCACTTGGCTCACAATCCTGACAATGTAAATGGCAACAACATGGCCCCGATGTCTGCTCGGTCAGTAGTGCAGGTCTTCATCATAATGTGGCAAGAATAGGTCACACAGAGATACAGAACGAGGTTGATATCTTTCTTTTCATAAAGACACTAATGATGTCATGGGGTTCTACCCTAACAGCCTCAACTTAGTACTTCCCAAATAGGACTCTTCCGAATAATATAAAAGAAAGAACAAAACGACAGAAGTCTGTACTTACAACAAGGTGACAGGAGAAAAGTACAAGAATGGATACTACGCAAATCAGGTGCTGATAATACATATGAGATAGTTAGTTGCTGACAACATAAATCTTGGGATAGATAGCAACATAAAAAGCCAAAAAAAAAGCCGGGAAGTGGTGGCACACACCTTTAATCCCAGCACTTGGGAGGCAGAGGCAGGTGGATTTCTGAGTTCAAAGCCAGCCTGGTCTACA
>JADRCD010203492.1:0-13552 GCA_019843815.1 Montemys delectorum
TTTTTTTTTTTGCTATTGTTATTATTGTTATTGTTTGTTCTGGAGGCAATGTCTCATGTAGCCCAGGCAGACTTTGAGCATACCAGGGAACAAAGGCTAGACTTGAATCCCTGATCCTCCTGCCTCCTCCTCCCAAGTGCTAGGATTGCAGGCGTAAATATCACTATGCCAGGCTTTATCTCAGTTTTTTATGTGAACTCAAATAGAGCTGTCTGTGGATACATCCAGAAACCAAGGAACTGTGTGAATCCAACTAAAGAAGACTGGGAAAATATAGGACTGGATGCCGAGATTGACACAATGGGTCATACACCGAACAGGGGCTCCTCACTGCCCCTCATCTCTTAGTGTCAAGTATCTCACAAAAGCTCTTGCCGCCTTGATGCTCTCACTCATGTCTGCTCCTCCGCGGGCTCCATGACACTTGGTGTGGGTTCTTCTTTTCCACCCTTTACCTCCCTAGTTTCATCCCCAATCACTAGACAGGATAGAGGAGAGAGGAATTAGGAAACCCCTGAACCTAATTTCTTTCCTTTTATTTCTTCTTTGAGCATGACTACAAACAAGCCACAACCATGCCGACCTCTCGGAGCCCCAGCATTTATGTACCCTCCGAAAAGTTGCCAGAATTCCGAATGTCACACAATCGCAGACATTATCTGCAGCTGGCAAAACCACGCCTCTGCTAGAGTGTGAGGCAAATCATAGTCAGCTGCTATGGACAGTCTGAAGCGCTGGAAGTACTGAGACCCCCTCCCCCTTACACCTGGGATTAAATGAAAGCACAATTCTTAACTAAAATCCCAGAACTCTGGCCACATTCTTCTGTCTCTTTTTCGAAGTTCTTCCCTTGTCTGACCTTCCCAACTGTGAACCTCGGCCTTTAATGCTCGTTTTCCTTTTGGAGAGTTGCTCTTTGGAATATATTTTTCGATTTCACTTTTGAGTATCCTTTGCTAGAACCCACCTCACATGTGGGGCTCTAACAAGCCATGCGTAAAGCAGGCAGCATGTTTAGGGCTGGTACTTAGTTTAGCATCGTCCAAAACCTCTTTCTGTTCTCATTGGTAGAATAGAATAGGAATCCCCCTGGACTCAGGAAAGCACTGTACCACTGAGCAATGCTGTAGCCCACCAAGTGCATCCTGAAGGTTAGCTACGAGTGAAGTGGTGGTTTTAACAGGAAGCTGATGTATACGGCTTACTCTACAGACATTGCCCCAAACTTCAGAACCAACTAACCACAGGAAGCTACGGAGGAACAGGTAATCTTTGACTTTTCCCCAGAACTTTAGAATGCTTTCCTTCAAGTATGCAAATGTTTGGTAAAAGGCACCCATTGCTGTGGTAATAGTCTAATGGGCTATTTTATTGCTTGACAAATCTGCTGTTCCCAGCATCCCCTTTAGTAGGAGAAGGAGATGAATAAATCTGAACTTTGTAAGAGAGGGAGGCTTATCTTCATGTGTATCTGCATCTGTAACAGACTACAGTAGTCTCCCTTATCTGAGCTTCAGTCACCTGCAGTTATGTGCATCAAGTATAGCCTGAAAATAGGAGATGAAAATTTCCAGAAACAAACAATCCTTCCATTTTAAATTGTGCATCACGGGGCAGGAGCGATGGCTCAGTGGATGGCAAGGAGCTTGCTGCCAAGCTTGATGACCTGAGTTTGATCCTCCGGATCCACATGGTGAAAGGGGAGAACCAACCTCTAAAAGTTGTTCTCTGACCTCCATGTACATGCTATGGCACATGTGTACCCCCCAAAACACACATAAACAAGATAAATAAATGTAATTTTTAAAATTACAACTGTACCTCATTTGAATAGTGTGGCGACATGTTGGTCTGCCCATGCCATCTGCCCGTGACAGATGTTTGTCCAGCATCCCTTGGTGAATATTCGATATGCCCATCAGTCACTTAGTAGCCTGGCTATCAGATTCCTGTGGTATAGTGTGACTCCTCTTGACACTCTGACAAAACACCCAACACAAACAACTTGAGAGAGTCGCTTGAGAGAGGCGAGGATTATCTAGGGTATCATGGTGATGAAGCATGGGGGCTGGAGCTCTCAGCAGATGCTCATAGTTTGTGGTGGGTCAGGAAGCACAGTGGTGGGGAGGGAACTGAGGAAGGTCATAATTCTCAAAGGCCTGACCGCAGTGGCCCACATTCAAAAGCCACACAGTCCACTCCAAAGGTCCCACAGCTTCCCCAAACAGTATCTCAAGTTCTAAACAAAATGTTCACATTCAGGAGCCTGTGAGGGACATTTCACATTCCCACCATCACATCCAGCAATCTTTTATTACTTAAAAATGACATCAAAGAACAAAAGTAAATGTTGGTAATTTTATAGAGTTATAACTTCTAATTTATTATTAGCCATTGTTAATTTCTTGTTGTGTCTATCCTGTAAATTAAATGAGCATAGATATGTTTGCATAGGAAAAATCAGTAATAGACAGGGCTTGGCATGCTGGGTTTCAGGATTTAGGCATTTGCGATGTATATTTTGTGGGCTAAAGGGGACTATTCTAGACTGGGTAAATTATAAACAGCAGACATTTCTTTATCAGGGTTTAGGAGGCTTGGACGTCCAAGAATAAGGTGTAGTAGATCCCATGTCAGCCAAGAGCCTCGTCCTCCTGGGTAAGGCCTTCTCTGTCTCCTCACATGGTGAGAAAGCAAAGGGGGCATACTTGACCAATACCACTCCTCAGGCCTCTGCCTTCAGGGACCGTCCCTCCCTAAGACCATCCTGTTGAAAAGTCAGTCTCAGCATATGACACATCAAGTCATGCAGGCCTCTTAGGAAGAGTGGCGGAGACTCGCCCTTCTGCTTTGAGTCTGTGATACCAAGAGCTCTGTGAGGCTCTGGAGGTCCTGATCCAGTGTGCCAACAAGACAGAAGACATGCCCAGAGAAGATGTCACCAAAAGGCAAGGGCCACCTAGACAGACAGCAAGAGGAACTAGGGCTTGGTGGGGATGGCAGAGGTGAGGCTGAGTCTGTGCACCTGCCTGCGCTGGCTTCCATTCTGAACTGAAGCAGCCAAGCAGAGCAGGAGAGACTCAGCACACCCAGAGTGCATCAGGACTGGTGTGTGTCAGTGCCTGGGAAGGCTGAGAGGCCGGAGGGAGGGGTGATCACTCTTCTGCGGGGACTCAGGCAGCCTAGGAGGGCCATTCTCAAGAGAACAACATGAGGGTGGCTATCTCCCTTTATACATGGTGGGCCACTACAGTTCACTCTGCCTTCTCACGATTGTAAGTAAAGCTTTAAAAATGAAAAGACCGGGTTTGTAAAAAAAAAAAAAAAAAAAAAAAAAAAATCCTTTCTTCCCTTTTATTTCATGGATTAATGCTAAGCATCATCTCTGGTTTGATTTAGTTTTGTAGGAGTGATGAAAACTACCTTTATTTGATATGTGCAAAATTGCCAAGTGTTATAAACTACATTCTTATGACCATTATCCCTCAAATTCATATGCTGAAATCTCATACCTACTTCATATAATTGCATTAGGGGTTAGGGCCTTTGAAAGGCAACTAAATTGTGGCAATGAGACCTCATGGGTAGGATTAGCACCCCTGTAAAAGGGGCCAGAGAACATCCCAGGCTCCTCTACTGAATGAGACAGAGCAAAAAGGCTACTCATGAGCCAGGAAGCAGCCTTTCCACCAATACACAATACACTTCTAGTGTCTTGGACTTCTAGCCTGCTAATCTTTAAGAAATAAAGGTTTATGATTTAAGCCACCCACTCTCTGGTATTCTGTTACAGCAATTCTGTGGTAGTGTAAATGAGAATAGCCCCATAGGTTCATCATATACTTGAATATTTGGTCCCCAGTCATGAACTGTTTGGGAATGCTTAGGAGATATGGCCTCATTGGAGGAGGTTTGTCACTGGGGGGTGGGCAAAAGGGTTGTACAGTATTAGAGTTCTCCGGAGTCACAAAACTTATGGAATGAATTTCTCGCTCACATATGTATATGTTTATAATATATATGTATATATATTTGTATATATATAGATGCACATACACACACACACACACACACACACACAGTGGGATGTTAAATACACTTGGCCTTGTTGTAGGAAATATGTCACTATGGAAGTAGGCTTTGAGAGCCTCCTCCTGGCTGCCTGGGGATGACAGAGTCTCCTCTGACTATCTTCAGATCAAGATATAGAACTCTCAGCTCCTTCTTTAACAACATGTCTGCCTAAACCCTGCCATGCTTTCTGCCATGATAAAAATGTTCTGAACCTCTGAAACTGTAAGCCAGCCTCAATTAAATGTTGTCCTTTATGAAAGTTGTCATGCTGTCTCTTCACAGCAGTAAAACCCTAACTGAGGCAGAAGTTTGTACCAGGGACTGAGGTATTGTGGTGATAGACTTCACCATGTTTTTGTTTGGAGTAATGTGGATTTGAGGACTTTGGAAAGCAGTGTAATGCTTTAAGTAGGGCTTAAGTGGGGACACTCTAGTAGGAATATGGAGGATGGTGACACTGAGCGTGGTTGAAGCTGTAGAGACTGCAGAGAACTTCAGTATGCTGCCCAGAGATTGTTCTTGTGACATTTTGATGAAGAGTATAGCTGCTTTTTGCCCTTGTGTTTAGAGTCTGCCTGAGGCTAAGGTGAAGAAATTCTGATTAATTTCATTGACAAAGGAAGTCTCAGAAAAGTCCAGCCCAGGCTCTGTCCTCTGCTGTACTCTCACGAAGAACATTTGGATCAAGCATAGCAAACTTAGAAAGGAAAAATACAAACTTTATGATTTGAATAATAAAGAAGCTCCAGGAAATGGGATGGAGCTAAATCCTGTGTTCAGGGTGTTAAATGGAATTAAGGGGGTGGTGATCTTGGGGTAAGACCCCACCCAGCTAAGCTTATTGCTTATGTGTTTGCAGTTGAACAAGGGATAGTTATACCACATTATTATTATAGGTGTTATTATGAACTGGTTATTGTTTTTTACCAAGGACTCTCGTCAGCTTGGAGAGGTGTTCCAGAGAGAAGGGGTGTTTGAGAGTGGTAGTAAATCATGGGATACAAGCTGATGGCCTGTGTTCTGCTCAAGATGCTTTCCAAGAAAGCTCTCTGCTCAAGACAGATCTCTCTTGCTCGAAATAATTCTAAAAACTCTCTGGGTAGCTCGTCTCTTGCAGACCAAAAGCCTAGTCTTTTATTATATCTTAATTTAGCAATTTACTCCAGATTTCCTTTTGATTATCCCATGAATGAGCATTTCTTAATTCTAGCCCCCTGAGTCTTAGAAAAAGATAGCAAGCACATTTTTAAAAAAACATTTCAAATGAATTCAGAAATCTGCTTCCCTTTGTAAGCATAGACAATAAACTTACCTGGATATGATCCTGTACCAAAATTACCATTCCTACTACATGAAGGCCCAACCTCACTCTGTCCCAGGCTGCCCTTGAACTTAGGAGTCTGCCTGCCTTTGTATCTTCCTGACAAGCTGGCTCCTCTATTCTTTTAGGTCTATGAAGTTCCTTCTATAATTCATATTGCATCCTTATATTTTGCATAGTTGAGAAATTATATATTTTTGAACTCTTGTTTTCAGAGTTCTTTCCTACAGCCTTAAGAGCTATCCAGAAGGTTTCAAAATTTACCATTTTTGCTAAGAACACAGACACACCCTTCCCTCCCAGATTCATGCTGTCTCTAATTGTCATAGAGAGTCATTAACCTTGGCAGAGAGGACTTTCCCCAACAACCTAGGCAAGGAGAATATATATATATATACATATATACATGTATACATATATACATGTATACATATATGTATACATGTATATATGTATATATATATATATACACACACACACAAACAAGTCCTATGCGGAGCAATCATCAACACTTGTAGAGTCCCACTGGCTCTGTTCCAGGGGAAGGAAACCATGTCACATTATCCCTTCTACATGGCCAAGCACAACTCAACAGTTGTGCTTTAATCTGGATCAAACTACAATCCAGAAGTGGAAAGCATACCTGTGATCCAGATCTTGAGGTTGGAAGACACAGGCTTTTGATTCAGAGCTTAAGGCATAGTGGCAGTGAAAAGCTTAGGCTCAGGCATGGTGGTGGTATACGTCTTTAATCACAGGAGACAAAAGCAAGCAGATCTCTGAGTTCAAGGCCAACCTGGGACAGAGCAAATTTCAAGTAGAGAAAACCTTAGTTACAGGCATGATGGTACATGCTTTTAATCCCAGAACTCAGGAGACAGAAGCATGAAGTCAAGGTCAGGTAGACTTACAGAGCAAGTTCCAGGAAAGCCAAGCTTAGGCAGTGAAAGAGTTGGAAAACAGAAAGCTGGTGATGATGCAATAGAACAAGAGGGGTGTGTTCAAGCCCCAGCAATCAGGAGAATTTGGCAGCTTCAGCCATGTGGCTCTGGCTTTACAATCCAGAGTAAAAGGAACTACTGGGACAATTGATGCTAGTTAGCTGGAGCTAAGGAATTAATGGTGATTAAGAAAAGACCAGCATCATGGAGGTGAAGTCTTCTGGGAAGTATTTTCTGAGACCACAAAGAAGATCTGTTCCAGAAATAACCAATGTTGTACTTCATGCTGCAGATGGACTTGGTAATGTGTTTAGTCACCCAAGTTGTACTGGTTTTGAAGACATAAAGGGGACATGGAGAACAGCTGAGACCTGGCAATGTGAGAGGACAGGAAAGGCCACTGGTGAGAGTGCAGCCTCAGTTGCAGTTGATGGTCCAGGAATGAAATTGAGGCTTGGCATCATGATTGGAGCCACTTGATGAAGCCCAGTTGCAGTGAAAAATCCCAGTGTAGCATGGAATGACTACCACAAACAGAAGCAGCAATGGAGGGGAGTCAGCCAGAGCCTAGAGCGTTTCAGAGAACAAAGCTGGAGAAGTTACCCAAGCCCTTTGGGGGAGCCCAGAATATGATGTGCAGATCCCAGACATTGGAACAAGAAGCTGTGAAGTGAAGTTGCCTTGAAGACCCCAAGATGTTAGAGATGCCAGAGCTGTGGGATACTAGCCAAGGAAAGCTGTTAACAGGGAGTGGAAACAGTCCAAGAGAAATAAGTTTGTTGTAGTCATCAAAGCTGAAAGGAGTTGGACATTAGACATGGAGATGCAGAGTTTGGAGTTTGTCCAGATAGTTTGTGATCTTGCTTTGGCCCAGTATTTCCTCACTATGATGTTTTGAAATGGTAATGTATATCTTGTGTTATGATATATTAGAAGTATGTGATCTACTTTTTTATTTAGATTTTATAGGAGATTATAGTCAAGAGATTATGTGAATCTCAGAAGAGACTTGGAACTTTTAAACATTGGTACTGTACTAGATTATGAGGACTTTTGAAATCAGACTAAATGTATTTTGTATTATGCTATGGCTAGGTATAACCCCCCCCCCCCCATAGCCTATGGATGCCAGGGAGTGGAATGTGGTGATTTGAATATACTTGGCCCATAGGAAGTGAAGCTATGGCCTTGTTGGAGGAAGTGTGTCATGTGAAAGTGGGCTTTGAGTGCCTCTTTCTGACTGCCTGTGGAAGAGAGTTTCCTTCTTGCTACTTTTGGGTCAAGATGTAGAACTCTTACCTACTTCTCCAGCACCACGTCTATGTAGACAGTGGCATGCTTCCTGACATTATCACAATGGACTGAACCTCTGAACCTGTAAGCCAGCCTCAATTAAATATTGTCCTTTATGAGAGTTGCCTTGGCCATGGTGTTTCTTCACAGCAAATAAAACTCTAAGATCTCACACACACACACACACACACACACACACACACACACACACATCTAACTCACAGGCTGCAGTCCAGCTAATCCAACAATGGCTAGCTGTGACTCATTCCAAGAACCTAGTAGTTGCTCAGTCCCACAAGGCTGGGTGTTTCAGCTGATCTTCTGTATGTGCTAGAATTCTGAAGAAGTATGTTCCAATGGCAATGAGAGAAAGGTTGTGCGAGCAAGGCAAGGCAAAGCAGGCAAAAAAAGCAAAAGCTTTCCTTCCTTCATGTCCTTATAGTGGCTTCCAGCAAGAGGTGTGGCCCAGATTAAAGATGTCCTCCCACCTCAAGTCCAGATAAAAAAAAAAAAAAGAACAGATCAAAATCTGAATCAGAGGCTTATCTTCCACCTCAAAGGTCTGGGCTAGAAGTGGACTCACTGACTTTCAACTAAGCAAAAAAAAATCTCTCAATCTCTCAAAAGTGTGCCCTTCATTTCTGGATTATAGTTCTGTGGTGGTTTGACTATGCTCAGCCTGGGGAGTATGGCCTTGTTGGAGGAAGTATGACCTTGTTGGAGGAAGTGTGTCCCTGTGGGTGTGGCTTTAAGACCCTCATCCTAGCTGCCTGGAAGCCCATCTTCTCCTGTCTGCCTTCAGAAGGAGATGCAGAACTCTGATCAGCAGTCTTCCATACCCCTACAAGGATGGCCCTTGAAGTCCCACTTAAAGCATTCCATTGCATTCCAAACCCAAAGTCCCAGACTCTACATTCTTCCAAACAAAGGCTTGGTCAGGCCTATCCCAGCAATCCCCCAGTCCCTGGTACCAACTTACGGGTTCAGAGGTTCAGTATGTTATCATCATGGGAAGAATTGCATCACACAAGTAGACTTGGGGCTGTGTGGGGTAAAAATGGGGTCCCGCATCCACTAGGGGCTAGGGCTGCTGGGCAAGGCTGGAGATAAAAAGTTTTGACTGTGTGCACCCTCATGGCACTGCCCTGTGAGCCTTTGCCTGTGAGAAGCTGCAAGACTCTGCTCTGGGGCTGGGGAAGGCACAGTCTGAGGTCCCTTGGAACTGCCGGACGGGCTCTTGGTCCCTGGACCTGCACAGAGGCCAGGGACAGCAGGTTCTCACTCTTGTACATCCCAGACACCACTGAATGCAGCATGAGAGCTGAGAATGGGTGTGGGCCCCTCGGGTGGACTCTGGCCCAGGGCCTAGGGAAGAGGGTGAGAGGAGGGGGCTCCAGTAGATTCCCACGGGGAGGAGAGCCTTTGGCTTGCTCAGGCTGCTGGGGTTGGTGGCAGCCATCTGGGAATGCCAAGAGGCTTCCTTGTGGGAGGTTAGATGCATGGCTCCTTAGGGGAAGGCCTGCTCCACTGCTCCAGCATGGCGGATCCCAATGGGAAGAGGCAGTCCATGGTTTTAAGGCATTTATTGTAGAAATGAAGAGAGAGAGAGAGAGAGAGAGAGAGAGAGAGAGAGAGAGAGAGAGAGAGAGAGAGAGAGAGAGAGAGAGAGAGAGAGAGAGAGAGAGTAGGGAAGTAGAGGCCAGCCATGGCCATATGGAGAGAAGGGGGAAGGGAATGGGAAGAGAGGGGGCAAGTGGGAAACAAGAGTAAGAAAGACAAGAGAATAAGAGAGGGAGGAGGGAGGAGGGAGGAGGGAGGAGGGAGGAGGGAGGAGAGAGCAAGCAGCCTCTTTTATAGTGGGCTGGGTCTACCTGGCTGTTGTCAGGTAACTGTGGGGTGGAGTCCAGACAGAATACCAGGAGCTTGGAGCGGTACCTACATGACTGATGGCCACACACCTCTCTGGGGGTGGGAGGGCTGTGGGAGGCTGCAGCTGCGACAGGAGCCAGGGGCCCAGGATGCGTGGCCGAACACCTGCCATCCCTTAGGTTCACCGGGGTTCAAGGCCTTGCTCAACTGGGGACCAGACTCACTACCCCACAGGGCTGGAGAGCCAAGAGTTCTACATCTTGATCTGAATGCAGCCAGGAGGAGACTCGGTTCTGCAGGCAGCCAGGAGGAGACTCAGTTCTGCAGGCAGCCAGGAGGAGGGTCTCTTCCATACTGGGCAGAGCCTGAGCATGGGAGGCAGTGACATATGACACACTTCCTCCAACAAGGTCACACCTCCTCCAATAAGGCCATATATCTTAAGAGTGCCACTCCCTATGGCCAATCATTCAAACCACCACGTAGTCTAACTCTCTGAAACAGTAATGCCTAATTAAACGCTTTCTTTTCTGAGTTGCCTTGGTGATGGTATCTTCTCGCAGCAACAGAAAGGCAACCGAGACAAGCCCTAACTGACAAAAGATGTAGAAATCCCTAGAACTTGGCAAACATAAAATCCTTTACTTCTGGACTTTTTAAGTCGGTGTGAGATGCTTGGCCCGCATCTCAACACCACGACCTGTTACTTTTGACTTTGACAGCAGTGATTCATGTGTGAACACAGACCCACAGTGACTGGCAGTCCTGGCCTTCCCTCTTGAGGGTTGTCAAGACTTGTATAAAGAGAGGGAACTACCTCGGCTGCACTCAGACTTGTAGAACAGGCCAGAGCTGAGCAGCCGAGGGAGGGAAGATACCTACAAGCGAGACAGCTCTGGCTGCTCCACAAGTTAGCTATGCATCCTTCTAGAAGCTACTGGGTGTCTCTGAGTCTTGTGTTCCTCGAAGGCACAGTGGGAATGGCGGCTTCTGCATCTCTTGGGTCTGCTTGAAGGGTTAAAGGTGTGCAAAGGTCCCCAGGGAAGAGCTGCTCCCTGGAGGCTACCCATGAGCATCCAGAGAGCAGTGGAAACCACTGGGATCCTGAGGTGTTTATGTCCCAGTCCCAGGCATGGCCTCTGTCATTCCTCTTTCAGTCTAAGCTCACCAGGCATGCGTAGACAGAAGTTTCTCAGGGCAGGAGACTATAAACAGTTTACATTGTTGGGCTGCTTTCCAGGAGGGGCCCAGCAGAAGCTCTGAGCAACGAGCTATTATCCCATTCCCCAAGCTCAGGATGGATTCAGAGAGGAGGGATACCCAGCAACCTCAAACAGGCCTTAAGCTTGCTGCCCTTCCCACAGGCCCTCAGACCACAGCTCTCATTGGGTGAAGACTGGAAGAAAAGGCTGTCCTGACTCCTCATGGAAAGGCTTCCCAAGGCACAGGTTTCTAGAAACTCCTCTGAGGCTCTACTCAGCCCATTTAAGGACAACTATGAGAAATGACTCTGTCTTCTTCTCGACTACTCCCCCCCCTGACCCCCCCCTTCCTGTTCCCCCCCCCCTCCCGGTCCCCTCCCCTCCTCTCCCCCTCCCAGCCCCCTCCCCTCCCCTCCCATGTCATTGCCTCCCTTTCCTGTTCTCACTTCAATGCTGATAGCTGCCCCTCCTCAATTATCCTGGTTTTAGTCATTCCACAAAGAATGTTGTTTTCCCCCAACTCCTAAAATCTAATAATTTTTGAGGTTGAGCTAATAAACATGAGAATATCAGGCCTGTGCTACCAGGCTCAGGACCTGATGATCCAACAGGTATACAGTGATTGCCTACAATGTGTCTTAGATGCTGGGGGACACCCCTCCCTCCCTCTCTCTCTCTCTCTCTCTCTCTCTCTCTCTCTCCATATATGTATTGTCAAAAATAATGTTTTACTAAATAATTTCTCAGAGCCACTTTCCCATGTTAATTTGTACAAATAATAAATACAAATATTCATTGTTTTAACAGCTAAACGGTACTTCATTGTAAAAACACACCACAATGTGTACCACCTTTATTATAAGGTTTTCAAAACAAGCCACACTCCCTTTGCTCACAATGTGTGGCACAACTTTAAGTGCAATACTTGGGCAGACCTGGGGTTGGAGGACCCTGACGAGCCTTCGCTTACCGGAGACCCCCTGAGTGAGTCACATGGAGCCTGATCGATGCAAAGAACATGAGGATTTTTATTCCAGTGCACTGAGGTTGTCCCCTGACCCTCAGGAAAGGAGGCGACCCTGCACAACTTGGTCAGTGAGCTTTTATACAATTTCAGGACAGCAGCCATTAGACACAATGTGATTGGTAGAACAGTGTGACTTTTTAAACCGATTGGTCTTTAGACTTCCCTTGTCTGAAGGTGGGCAAAGGTCCACCCTGCGGAATGTGCCCCCACCTGCAGGTAGTTTCTCACCCTGTGTTCTGAGGAATATTAGTCTTTGCCTTCTGGAGAGTTCCACTGCCTTCCTAAAGTTCCTGAGCTTCTCTTATTAAGGAAATTCCTGGTATTTACTCGGATCTTACAGGGCAGTGTCCTCTATGCAAGTGTGGGAAGAGAGGACTGCCTCAGTCTGAGGCACCAATGGGGGAGGGGAGAGTTCAGCCGCTGCGAATTCAGCAGTGGCGAGCCATGCTGGCTGGCGGCCTGACTGTCGGAGTTCACACCGGACTGACTCCCATCACTCTCCAATGCCTTGGGAAGTAACCTGGATTCATATTACCCACACACACCACTGTGCCATCCTTCTGCCTCCAGGATCCCCGTCTGTGCAATAAGTTCTGTAGGATATTAAATAAACAAAGGGAAAAGAAAGGAATAAACTTAAGATTGTAAAATGAGAAGCCAGAGGTGCGTGTGCGTGTGCGTGTGCGTGTGCGTGTGTGTGTGTGTGTGTGTGTGTGTGTTAATACGATCCCACACAGGACTGTAGGCATGAATCCTTTGTCCCTTAGTTACGGGCAGCAAACCTGTTTTAGTGAGTTAAAAGACACAGTTAAAAGCTGTTGCTTCATATTCCCTCCCGTTATTATGCCTAGGTCTCCTCGTTTGGAGCTGCTCAAGAATAAAGCAGTCTGAATACGCAAGTTCAATCTCTGTGAGATACCTTCCCAGGCGCTGCAGTAACCCAAAAGCCCGGGGCATTCCTCACAGTTTCTTATCTGGGTGGTAAAAGCAGGATGCAGCCTAATTGGTTGCTGGTTCTCTCTGGTAAACGCAGGAGGTTTCTGTTTTAAGAAATAAAGTGACTTCTCAGCAGTTGATTCACTGCCCCACGGGAGACAGCTCAGCAGAGGCTTCCTCTCCATAGAGATTTGCATACACATCCACTTCCTGCTCGAGAGCCTGCTCCACCACTTACCTGGACCTGGAGAGGGCGAGGGAGGTCTGAGCGGCCCGAGGTGGATCCCCGAGAGCAGAGCCAGCGACCACCCTCTGGGCTGTCGGTGGCGATCGTAGGTAAGTGAGCTCATGGGCGCCTGCCGGCCCTGGCGTCTTTAACCACTCACTGGCCGGCTTTCCAGTCTGCTGCCTTCTCCGGGGCCAGAAGGCCCTGATCTCACTTCCCCTCCGCCCTCATGCCCTCGTGCCCCCACCTTTACCTTGTTCATCTGGAGGCCAGTTTGAGCTGAGACTGTGACAGAGTTCCTGCAAGAACAGGGCGCCGGTTAAGAGTTTCTGTCGGGCAGGCCGGGCTGAGCTTAACCCTTTAAGGAGAGGCACACAGCATTACAAGCTGCCTGGTTGGAGTTTTCAGTACTCATAGTCAGGCATCAAGAAATCAAGGTACATAGTGAGTTCAAGGCCAGCCTGGGCAACGTAGCAAGAACCTGTCTTTACAACGAATCAAAACTCCTTCTCCAAGGAGGGAGCCATGGTAGACAGGATTAAGTACTTGGCTTTCAGCCCGAGACACGTCAGTGACAGCGGGAAGGCCAACTCCCAGTTTTTCTCTATTTTATGCTGGGGGAAAATACCAACATCACATTCTTGGATTAGAAAGTGCTCGGTG
>JADRCD010203493.1:0-16925 GCA_019843815.1 Montemys delectorum
TATATATATATATATATATATATATATATATATCAAACTGACCAGCCATTTGAGGAAAGTAGCTCTTCCTGTCCCCAAATAAGAAGAATCAATTAGTCTTTGAACAATGTGAGTATATGAGCATTCACAAACTAGCACCTCCAGATGTATTTGGAAGGAACATCTGGTTCAGCCCTCTTAATATTAAGTTGAGAAAAATTAAGACCTAAGGAAGTTCAATGAATTTTTCCATGTTTATACAATTAGTTTTTTTTTTTTTCAAATAAGCCAGCACTCTTAATTTGGTCCCCATTTTTAAAGAATATTTCTTCTGTTAGATAAAACATAACCTCATCATTGCCTTTGCTTTGAAATACTGACTTTTTTCATAATGTGGAATGATTATGAAGAACAGCAGATCCAGTATATTTTGGGTTGTTCTAATTAATACTGATGATCATTATCATTATTCCATGTAAAATGATTTCAGTTCATTTGCTCTCCCTGTACACGTACATTGAAGGATATACTGGTATTATTCTCACAGTATGTTCTCTTTTTCCTGCCGGATAGGAAATATTTTTTGAGCCATATGGGATCCTAATTCTCTGAATGCTTTTAGATTATCAGATGTCTCAACTGACAGTGCTGGATAGAAATCAAATCATGAGAATTTTCAAAACTGGGGGGAGAAAAAGATTAAGAACATTTTGGTGTTATGGTGTACCAGCAATTCCATCTTTATCTTTCCTTCAATTAGAGAAGAAAAACCACACATCAGGCATCCTACATGTTGGAGTTTGCTGCTGGAACTTTTCAGTGCACACTTATGTATGCCAGTGAGCCTTCGACTGCATTCTGTTATAAGCCTATACTTCATGTTCATGCTTGCACATCCATTCAATGAAGCATGTGTGTTATTTGGTTCTTAACCAACAAGAGCTGAGGGAGAGGCAAAGATAATGAATCCTGTCCCTTTCTTCCAAGAAGCTTGCTGACCTGCCAGGAGACAAGAAATCTAATACCCAGAAGAAAGAAACCAAAAATGCTGTGTCTGGTTACTACTTCTTCAACCTAATCATAATATACCTATTTTTTAAATAATATACACTTTAAGTTAACATGAAGAATTTCATGATAGTTTAGATACCAGTTCAGTATTTTAGAACTTTTTCTTTAGCTCCAAGTCTGTTCTGTATTGACCAAGAACTCTTGAACATGGAGTGTGTTCATGCCCTGGGGTGTGATTGATATGTACAGTGACTCTCCATTGGAGAAAAAGCAATTCTCTCTTTCCCAGCAGGTATCAACTGGAAATAACTTCTTTCATTCTTTTGTTTGTTTGTTTGTTTTGGGTTTTGTTTTGTTTTTTAGAGAAAGTTAGAGAACATGAAGCTGGGTGTGGAGGTTCTTGGGGAGGAGCTGGGAGGAGTTGGGGGAGAAGAAAAAAATATGATCAAAATATATGTAAAAATTTTTAAATAAATCAAATTAAAAAGAAAAATTAAACAAGGGAACCTTTAATAATATTTATTATAGGAAGGGGGTTTCCTTCTTTTTCTTTATCTAGACAGGTAGAATGATGCTCGTAAAGCAAGGGTATAAGATAAAACAGATAAGAGTATTCTATATATTATAGACATACGTTCTATATGGTGTGCATGCCTTGAATGAACCTTCCTTTTGTCTTCAGCCTTGAGTCAAAAGGTGTGATCAGCCAGTCCCCACACAGTTCTAAGGGCTTTTCTTGTCTGTGACCTTACTTCACTGTTGTGATCCCTGCTCTGTTAGATCATCTCGCTTTCTGTGCTCTGCAGGGACACACCATCTCCTTACACATCAGCCGAGGGCCACGGGGTGAGCATTTTCCCACCACCACGTCTTAAAACTGAAATGAGTCAAGACAAAGTTCTCATGAAGAAAAATATTGTTTTTTTTTTTTTAATCCAAAAGACATCTCAGGAAAAATCGCTTAAATACCAAACCCAAAAATAAGTTCAGGGAAAAGTCAGGAATATTCCACCAGCCAACTGTTGCTAAAGTACCAGCACCGTTTATCTCTCCCCAAAGGTGCTCTAGGTCACAAAGGATCTAAGCGTGCCCTTTGGCATCTCAAGAGCTCAGGGCACGGCCACACTTAAGGCCAGCCTAACCTACCAGTGAATGTTCTTCCTGTTTCTGCCCGATATGTATAATGTGTGAACGTCTCAAGAGTGGGTTTTTTTGGTCTATGCTTCATGTATTGTATTTACAGAACACAAGGCTTATGTAAAAACATGCTTCCAGCTGAGCTCTGACTTTTTACAACCTCTGGATACCTGCTGTTGCAATGCTCAAAGCTACTCCCAGATATATAAAAATAAAAATAAAAATAAAACTACTTATGCATACGTGGTGACACTGTATCCAGCAATTGTTAACTGAAACTGAAATTGGAAGGAAAAAGCTCCTTCAAAAATCTTTTCATGAGATTTCATTATTTTAAGCCAAAATGAGATGAATACATAAAAAGAAAAAAATCCAGTACCTACTTACACACACACACATACATATGCACACACTTACACACACACATACATACATACATAAACATACATACACACACATACACATATATACACACTCACACACATACATACATACATACATACATAAACACACATATACACACATACATAGACACATACACACATAAATATACACACACACTTACACACATGTACACACACACACTTACATACTTGATTCTGACAACTTTCTTTTTTTATTCTAACACTCCTTGTTTGCTCCACTTGTGTTAATCTATTCTGGTCTTAATACAAATAAAGTAAGACAAACAGTAAACTCATTGCCGCCTCCTTAACTGCTATTGCATACCATGAGACATGTTCTTATCATTATTTTTACCGACATATAAAACTGTCTGGAGAAACCCAGATTTTAAAAAAAAAAAAAATGGAGAGAGCTTATGTTTCAAGAATCATTACTTCTTCCATAGCTCAGGCTTGCCTGATTCTAGACATCCAATGGAACTATCCATAATGGGAAGTCAATGCTGTAATGGACACTCTCTCTTCATGGGCCTGTCTCTGTTCTCAAGTCTGCCTCACCCTGAGGAAAGTCCTTAGTACATCCACGTAAGCACAGAAACTCACAAGTGGGCTTCTTCCTTTTCCCAGTGGGTAGATCTGCCCATGTACAAACACAGTTCCAAGGAGGTTCAGAACAGGAGCAGAATCAGCCTGGGAGAAGGAAATCAGCCGAACAGCGTTCACCATAAAGTAGAAATAAAATTACTAGGACCGTGGAGTATATGTAGGCATAAATTTTTTGCAACCCATTTTTAATAAGGGTTCAACCTCTCCTCTAGCCCACCACCCAGCAGAGTTATTGGAAGAGAAAAGGTATTAGGATGTGGGGAAAGTGGACCTGTTTAGCAATAGTTCTTTGGAGGTGAGCTCGATCTTCTTGGGCAGCGATTCAGTCCTGTAGCAAACACCAAATATGACTCAGTACCTGCAGACCAGTCCTCTAGACAGACAGACACCAGACACAAACCAGCAGCTGTAGTTCAATCCTGAAGAAACCACAAGGCTCACCAACCAGCCTGAGGTGAGGCCACAAGGACCTCAGAGCAGTTCTTAGGTAAGATTCTCTCAATGTCAGCTACTCAACAACGCTATGTAAGGCAAACCAATACATGCGTGTTGTTGGCAAAGAAGAGGCAGAACAAACCAAACCAACGCTCAGTGCTCATCTCCTGCTGGCTGTGGGTTCATATTTATACTCCATCATAGGTCCTTACACATGTTTGCTGTACCAAAACATCCTTTCACCTGTGTCTGCTTCAGGAAAACATTCTTTCCCATGTCTGTTCCAACAAAACATCCTTTCACCTGTGTGCCCCTTCAAGTATGAATGTTTTCAACCTAATTATTGCTAAATCTTTGCTCACAGTTTATTAATTTAGAATCTTTATTGAATACCATGCTGATTATTGTACACATATGCAGTGTGTTTTGACCAAATTCACTTCCTAGTTCCCCCACCATCCCTTCCCAGATTCCTCCTGTCAGGTCTTCCTCCCAACTTCATGAACTCCTTTATTGTATCACTGAGTCCAGTGGTTGCTAGTAGCATGAACATGGTGTAGGACTACCCACTGGAGCACAGGCAGCCTACCTGGGACTGAATCCCTGAAGAAAACATACTCTCCTTCCTTCAGCAGCCAATAGCTTTTCAGCTAGAGGTGGAGCCTCATGAGCCCATCCCCAGTCCATGTTGGGATTTTGCCTGGCTCGATCTTATGAGGGCTTATACAAGCAACCACGGCCACTGTGAGTTCATATGTGCAACTGGCCTGCCGTGTTCAGGTAACACTGTTTCTCCAGAGTCCTTCACAACCTCCGGTTCTTACAGTCTTCCTGCCTCCTCTTCCAGGATGATCCTGGAGCCTTGGGTTGTGGGGTGGGGCATGATAAGCATGTCTCTTTTAAGCTAAGCCCTTCACGGTCTCGTCTCTGCAGTTTGACGAGTCGTGGGTGTCTGTTTTAAGCTCTGTCCACATCAAAAAGAAGCTTCTCTGAGGAAGGTTGAGAGCCACATTAGTCTATGGGTATAATCTATGGGTATAAAACTGAGTATTTGGAGGACAGAGCCATGTGATACTATAGACATTTAGCAACATAATAATAATAGGTTCTGCTCTTATGGCCTGTACTGGCTGGTTTTGTGTGTCAACTTGACACAGGCTGGAGTTATCACAGAGAAGGGAGCTTCAGTTGGGGAAGTGCCTCCATGAGACCCAGCTGTGGGGCATTTTCTCAATTAGTGATCAAGGGGGTAGGGCCCCTTGTGGGTGGTGCCATCTCTGGGCTGGAAGTCTTGAGTTCTATAAGAGAGCAGGCTGAGCAAGCCAGGAGAAGCAAGCCAGTAAGGAACATCTCTCCATGGCCTCTGCGTCAGTTCCTGCTTCCTGACCTGCTTGAGTTCTAGTCCTGATTTCCTCTGGTGATCAACAGCAACATGGAAGAAAGCTGAATAAACCCTTTCCTCCCCAACTTGCTCCTTGGTCATGATGTTTGTGCAGGAATAGAAACCCTGACTAAGACATGGCCTATAACCTACTGTGATGTTTATCTTTACCATTTGGCTTTTCCCATTGGCTCAAATGAATACTTATATTTGCCATGGGAATTTGACTCCCCAGAGAAACCAATCCACATTGTTCTCTGAAAGGTCAGCTTTTGCCTCTTTTCCTTCATATAGTTGATGTTTGTAAGGCATGTTTCAATTTGGGTTGTTGAGTTCAATATGTCACCCTGTTTCTTCATATGTTCAGCACACCAAGGCCAGATTAGCCAATTCCAAATTAGTTGATATCTTCCAATCTTCTTATAGTTGGAATGAAATTGAAGTTGTTGGGTATGACAAATCCCTGCATCACTCGGGCCATTCCCTGCTTTCTACTCCAAAGACTTCTTCAGTGAGCAAATTTGACTTGTCTGTTTCTACACGTTTGGCACTGTTCCCACCCCAGTGCTTTTGTGCCTGCTGTTGCTTCTGCCATAATGTACTACTAATGGCTCTTCTCACCTGTTCCTCAATCCTTCTAATCATTTAAATTGCTTCCTCAAGCTTCCCTGCCCAGTCTTTCCAATACAGGTCTTCTGTGTTCAATGTTGTTTTGTCTCAGTACTCTATTAAGTTCCTTTAGAGCAGCTTGACTTTCTCTGTGAGCTAGAACACATTGTCAGCTTATTTGTGCATCACATTTTTAATTTTGTAAGAAGGTTAATTGTAACAACTTTCGAAGTTGTTATGAGCAATAAAAAGACAGAGTGCTTAATGACATATAGCAAGCATAGGAGTGCTGTCTCACAATTTGCATGTTTTTATTCAACTCTTTTCCTGTTTTATCCACTAGACTTTAACTTCTAATGGAAAAGGATCTTGTCTGTCATAGGAGAGTGTTTTGAGAATCCCAGTGACATGCCTGACACAGAGGAATTGCTCAAAAACTGAGTTGAATAAATTTATGTTGACTAAATGAGTGACTGCCCATTCTTGCTCTCTGACATCTCTAGATTGGACTCCTGGTTCATTCGCAACTTTCTATGACTTTATCCCTAAGGCTATTCAAATAAGAGCATGGTGTCAACTTAAGTTTCAATTGATATATTTTTTTCCCAGCAATCATATTTCCCTCAATACCACCCTTACCCTTCAGAACAAATCACTCCTCCCCTCGCCTGTTTCCCTCCCTCCCTATCCTTCTTGGTCCTTTCATCTTGAGTTTCTTTAACTAAAATGTATCTGAACATATTTCTGTGTCAGAAAGCCCCATCACCTTTGAATCTGGAGATATGTATTTCCTGGGGACTGCCATCTCTGTGAGTTAATGAATGAGTTGTTACTTTGACTGGATTCTCAACGTTAGGAGCACACAGTTGTCTGCCCTCATGGTCACACTTCCCTTGGCCTAGATCACCCTTCTTGGAGTTCATAACTCACACCCTTTTTTCTAGATTCCTAACACAGTAGCAAGGAACACAAAGTCCCTTGACTTTTTCTCAGGTATGCTCCACCTTCCTTCATTCCAACACACTGTCCTCCATTCTGGCTGTGAAGAGACTAAAGGGGTCATACAAACATGCCCCTGACCTGAAAACTTCTCCTCAGCTGACCAGTTAAACTTCTGACAAGCGTTTACACAGGAGCAAGATCCCTCATACCTACCTGTTGCCAAACTGATGCTCCAACCTCCTGTGTGGACCCACTTCAGGACAGGACAATTTCTGTAGTACTTTAGCAACAAATACCTTCAGTCACATTTATTAAGTGGCTTGGCTTTGGATTATAATAATATGAAAGAACTAACTACTTGACCTTTCAGAAGGTATATAATTTATTAGAAGTAAAACGTGTTAGAGAATATATATACATCCATTCATACATATACATATATAAATATATATTATATATGTGTGGATGGAAATTAATCCTGAGCAATGTTATACATCTGTTGACTGAAGAAAACACCTGTTCCTAGACACCTGGTTCTCTTTCAGTAGAAAATGAGATCCTATTGGAGTCTAATAGAATAAAACACAGATCACAGATTTATCAGATATTGTGCAGACTTGAAATGATTTCACATACCCAAGACTATTCCCTCATCTATAAAATGAGGATAATGCCACCTAGCTTACAAGATTCTTACAAGACTTATAATTGAATGGGCAGTGTGGTGGATACCATGAACATGAACATCAGCTCTTAGTATTCCTCCACACCACTAGCCAAAGGGTTGTGCAAGTGTAGCCTACTGGAAATATCAAAGCATTGTGTTCCTCCTCAAACAAGAGCAGAGTGTCCACACTAAACTAGATATTGCTCACTTTTCTCTTGAAAGGCACAAGGAAATAAATGTTCAGCATATTAGATAGAAGAATAAAACTTAGTACCTGCCAAGATTATGTACAGCCTACTCAAGGAAAAAAAATTAACTTCACAGTTTGTAATTGGAAAAGGACATGGGACAGCTGCTAACTGTTTTCCTTTCTCTGCTTTTGGCTTGTTCTTCTAATAGCTCGCCTTTAACACTCTGCATTGCAATGAGAGCAGAACAAGTAGATCTGGGGTGTGTCCTCTAACTCCAACCCCACAGTCAGACTTGACGTCTGGAAAAGACAATTTAAAGTATCTAATATCCCAGCAACCCCTCTGGGATGGTATAAAACCAGCTAGACATCATGCTGCAAAAGAGAAGTTAACGTGCCATGCTTAGTTAGGGAACACTTAAGCCAGAAAAGCCTACAGGTCCCTGCCAGCCTGATTCCATGATTCAGTGAACAGAAAGGACCAGAGTGAGGGGGAGGGATGGGTCAAACAGCTTTCTAAATGATCTTCCACAGAGAAGGAGTCAGCTGCTTAAATGCCACAAAGTCAGACATCAAATACACTGGGGTACCTACTTTTATGCAATTTCCTATGCCTCCAAAGTAAAACATATAAATGGCTTAAGCCAGGGCATGTTTTGTTTTGTTAAGCTGAATCTTTCCTTGCCTGCATTAGCCACACTGGAGGTGGGATGAGGTTAAGAATGAGACCGATTGATGCACTCTGTTGTACTTGGAGGGTGACTATCTGGGGGAATTTATGAGAACTATTCCTCAGCTCCAAGTTAAATGGAGTTGCTAGAAGAATGAAACGTGGGAACATGTGTAAGGCAATTTGAATGGTGCCTAGCTAGCACATAGAAAGAATCCAGTAAAGTATGTAGTTTAGCTTACCTCAACTGCCACTTGTATAAGCGTTGAAGGAATCCAGTTCATGTTGACTACATGGATGACATCTTTGAAGCTGTCTTTTGAAGTGTTTTGTGTAGCTGGATTTTCATCATCCCTGCCGAGGTAGGGGACTGGGAAATATGTAAAACGGTCTTTCCTGTAGGTGAATCTGAGCCAAAGTGAGAATGGGGTATAGAAGACTCTCCCAGGGCAGTCTGTCTGTCTGTACTGTATGTCTTTCTATATTTATTCATGTAAGGAAAAAAAAACTAAGAACACTCAGATAAATTTTGTTGACATCAACTTTTCTTCTTATCTCAAGAAGCTGTGAACCAGCAGCCTCCAAAATAAAGACTAAGGGCTGGAGAGATGGTTCAGTTGGTTAAGAGCACTGTCTGCTCTTTCAGAGGTCCTGAGTTCAATTCCCAGCAACCACATGGTGGCTAGCAACCACTGTAATGGGATCTGATGCCCTCTTCTGGCATGGCATGAAGATGTACATGCAGATAGAGCACTCATATACATAAAATAAATAAATATTAAAAAAAAAACTTGAAAACTAGAGTCCCTCTCTGGTAGCTATGAGAATTTTGGCCAAAGAAGTGTAAATCACTATGCAAATGGACTTCATCTGTTCTTTATAAACACATGTAATGCTAAAGTCTATATGAGTTAGTCTCACACTAACCATAATTACAATTAATAGCCTCACCAAGCCCTGTACTTAAATGTCTTCTCCTTCTAGTTTGCTTGAGAAAAGATGTTTCAAGAGGGAAAGAGACCTCAAAGGTAAGAGGTAAAGATGGTGACAGGGAGAAGCGGGGACTAGAGAGCTGGCTTTGTGCTTAAGAGCATTTGCTATTCCCACAAAGGACCTGGATTAGGTTTCCAGGACCCACATGGTAACTCCAGTTCCAGGGGTTCACTCACCCTCTTCTGACCACCTCAGGCATGGATATGCCACACATGTATCCATGCATGCAAATCATTCCTATACATTAAATAGAAACAAATACATCTTTTAAAAATAGTGACGAGAATTTTATTGTGATCACACTAACAGTTAAATACCAATCTTAAAAGTAAATCTAAGATTAAATATATTTTATCAAAATATATAACCTGAATGTAGGAATGTCTCTAACATTGAATGGTAGTGAATATCCAAGAATGAAAGAAAGACCCAGAAATGTCCACATGAACTTTTCTTCTTACCTCAAGAAGCTGTGAACTGGCAGCTTTCAAAATGAAGACTAGGGGCTGGAGAGATGGCCCAATGATTAAGAGCATTGACTGCTCCCCAGAGGTCCTGAGTTCAATCCTCAGCAACCACATGTTGGCTCACAGCCATCTGTAATGGAATCTGTTGTAATGCTGATTTGATCCTAGATGTGTAGGAAGGGTTATGGTTATATTTTATCTATATCTTCATTAATTTTCTAATACTGTATTTTCTATTTTACTTATTGGATTAAACATAAGGTCTTCATGGAATGCCATGCAGACATCATCTTTTATATGTAATACTCAGAATATAAAATTCTAATTCCAGCTTCAAAAAAAAATTCACGTGACCTTAAATCCCTGAAAACTATTTATAGAGAGTTAATTAAGCATATATAGGAAATTCTGCTGCAATCAAGAGAGTATGTTATGGAGGCCTAAGGTAGAGAGGCTACAAAAGAGCTACAAATGCTTCTAATGCTGTTCCATTAGCATGAGATAGGGAATTAGACATGGAGCATGTAGACTGCAAGGTGGAGTGAAACTATGGAGGTGTAGACTGCAAGCAGGTGAAAGCACTTATCACTGAGACCTAGTAACCCAAGTTTCATCTCCACAACCCACAGTGGAAGGAAACTAAGTCCTAAAAGTTGCGCCTGACCTCCACATGTGTGTCGTGGCACACATGAGCACATACCACACACACACTGATATATAATAATAATAATAATAATAATAATAATAATAATAATAATAATAATAAATTGGAGCACGCTCATCATCTATTATATGAGCATTTATTAGTAATTGTGCTTCTGAATGCTGAGGTAAATATAGCTTTATTCTAATGCTGCACAGGAAAATTAGAAATCTGTTACTTATTGCAATAGCTCCTATCACGATTTCTCAGAAAAGCCATGCATTAATCTATAAACTGACATCAAGTTGAGTCAAAGCTGTAAGGTAAGAAGTTAAGATGTAGTATTTTATTCAAAGAAAAATGATGTACACTGTTCTCTTCTCTAGTTGGGTTGTTGTTACCTTAGATCTCCACACCCCATCCCGAAAATAAAACAAACAGAAAGCACTTAATTTCCTGTTAAGAAGAGAAATATTTGGATTTTAATTCATGAAGGACAAGAGACCATAACATTTCTTTGCCATTACATTTCTTTATGCCATAAAAAAATTAAGCTATGTATGCTTTTCCTGTGCAACTTTGATAGAGATCGATATCATTGTATCGTCTATGTATGCTGTTTTAAATATCCCCTTGAAGTAAGGCCACACAAATTGTGAGAAGAATCCAATTGACCCAGTTATAAAGCAGACACCATTTTCCCCCACCAGGATTATCTGTCTATGTCTTCAGCTTGAGCCTGTCTGAAGAAAAAGAATAAAGACGTTTCCTGGTCCAGTATGAATTAAGAAGAAGCCAGCCTTCCCAAGGCCCTCAAACATGCTTCCCTAGAACTTGATTTAATATGGGATGTAAAGTCAAAGATTCTAAATGAATGCAATATTGTATGGAAGTTATGAAACTGCACGAACTTCTCAAGCTGTTCTGAGAGCCGGAGCCATCAGCACGGACATCCCTGAGATATGATTTCAATAAATAGTTGTTCTATCTCTAATGGGCCGTTAAGCAGGAAACACAGCTACTCATTTCTGTTTGGTCATCTCAGCGATCTATCTGAGCCAAAAACCTCCACACATAACAATCTCCCCACGGTCTGAGGAGCTTCGGCTTCGGCTACTGGCCCATAGAATATTAGGTGATTTCTCTTCATTCTGTGATTTAAGAAGGTAATAAAGAGGCCAGGGTCTGTCAGTTCTCATCAGGAAAAGAGTAGCAGCTGGAAAAACACCACTCCGGGCCTTTGATCATGCTAATCAGTTGTTTAGTTACTGACTAGCAAAACCACTTTCTCTGTGATTACTCTTCCCAAAACCACCTGTGTGTGGTGTTGGGTGCTGAGCTCAATAGCTTGTCTGTCTTGTCTGAACTTGTCAATACACAGCATGGCTTTCTCACATGGTAATAAATTAACACCACCCAAAGTGTAACAAATTCATAATTCATTTTGACCACTAAAATTTTGGTAGATAATTTGCTGAAGACACTGTATTTAATATCTACAGACTATGACCGAGTGGTATATAACTAACTACATCCTGAGAATAATGAATATGTTTTACTCCTGGTCTCATTTGCCCCATCTATGTGATTTGACTATGGTTTCACTGCCAGTAAGTTAGAGAAAACTTAACTAACAGAACTTGCTACGGTGACAGACATGCTGGAAATCAGGTATTATCCAATACTGCAGCCACCAGCCGAGTTAGCCAGAAAGTACTTGGGTTCAGGGATGAAAAGAACCAAGTGGATTTGGCAACGAAGGGTCAGTCTTAACATTTGGTAGAGAAGTCTATGGTGCTCATTATGGGGGGCAGATGAGTAAGTGGGTGGGGGGAAGAACACATAAAGGGATGGTGAGGAGAGGGGGTGTACTGGAATAGGTGGTTTAGGCAGAGGACTTAGTGTGGAGCCAGTGATGTGCAAACTGGATGAAGGAATACAGAGCTAAGTTTATATTCAGCTTTTATTAGGGAAAAGAGTAAGCTAAGCTTAAATTCTCTGCGTTAACAAAAACAAGCAATAGAGTGAGGCCTCAGCTGTAGCTCCTTATCCAAAAGGAAATCGTAAGAATTATAAAATCTTATTTACTCTAAAAAGCTGTAAAAATGCATAGCACTACAAAGAAGGTACCCTATTAGCTAAGATTGTTCTGTCAAAAACAAACAAAAAAGCAAACATATTTTTTTAACTTCTCTCTAATCATTTCTTAAAGCCAACTTTAGGTTCTAGATTCTAAAACACTAAAATGACATTTTAAAATATACACTCTTTATTTATATATAATGATACTTATTAAAAGTTAAACATTGCTGAAATAATAACATTTTAATATATATTGATTAGTCTGTTGCCCTTTACATGTAAAGGCCAAGAAGTCTAAAAAAAAAAAAAAATACAACTTTACTAAGTTTGCCCAACCATGATCCAAATAGGTCCAAGCTACCTTACATTTTAAGCAAAAGGCAAACTGAAGATATGTCAGGTTATTGGGGAGAGGGGTGTTATTCTATGTATTATAGAAACAGGGAAAATAGAACATTTCCTTTTAATTGGTATTTTTTCGTGACATAAAATAATTATGCATATTTGCCACACACAGTATGATGCTTCTATTTATATATATTTTGTACAGTGGACAAATAATAATTAGCAAAATGAAAAAACCTCTTACTGTATGCCTCATTAGGGACATTGAATCCTTTTCTTTTGTATTTGTCAATTCATAAGGTACATTCTTATACTTTATATTACAATTCTATACTTTCTACTTACTTTTAAAAGTGTTTTGTTAGTATCTCATATGCTGGGAAGTCTGACCCAAGCATAGAAGGTTACTGTGTATTTAACACTTCTAAAATTTCAGACTTCTGTACAGTTGTTCCAAAAGTCTCCTCCCTTAGTGAAAATATATGAATGGTGTCAAGGAACAACAGTGGCCTTTCGGGACTTAATTGTTGAAACTATCAAATTATTCAAATACCGCTGCCAAGTTTTTAGGATTAACTGTAGACCATGGGTCCTACAAACTATAAAACCTTGATAATATGCTTGCTGATGTACAAAGAAACTGGACCCCACATTTTGCATGAGTTGGAGGTATGGACTGGTACTTCAGCCCATGGAAATGATGACAGTGGTCTAGCACATAAGTAGCCAGTGTTGTGGTTGTTGTTTTAGGGTTGGTACATGCTTTGGGGAATCCTCAAAGATTAAAAGTCAGACCGGGCTTCATATATTCCACTCAAGCTCCCTGAGTCCGTCTCTGGAAGTGACAATGACTTCTCAAAATTGAAGTCGTTTCTATGTTCTGTCTCGTGCACAGGGTGATTTCTTGAGAGCAGTGTTTCCTGTGGCACAGGGCCAAGACTGGCTTTACTTGTTTTTCATTAGCCTTTCCACTATCATGCTGCTATATACCTGGATCACTCTCCCTCCGCCGAGATGGCTGGCATAGCTTAAGCACTGGCATGACGCTAGGAGTAGGTGGAATGCTTTTGTTCTGTGAATGGCCATCTTAAATCTCTAACCGTGATACCGTTCTAATGGCTTTAACCTGCTAACAACAATCAATTATCCGTTTGTAACATGGTCTGATATTAAACTGTTTACATCCTTCTCTTCCACTCTTCCTCTGCTCTCATCTGAGGAAAGGCATCTAACCTATCTCCTGCCCCACTCTGAGTTTCCCATTTCTTCATTCTGCAGGTCCAACCTCCAACTAAAACTGCTCGATACTTTTCCATAGCTTTCTGCCTTCCATAACAATTACCTAAGCCCAGGCCCATCCCATCCCTCAAACAACCACATACCCTCTTAATGGTCTGTAGGACCCCAGGACTGCCCTCTCTAGTTCATTTTCTGTCACTCGGAGCCTCCATAAAAATGTGCTTTTCTTCATGCCTTTCTGTCATTTCTTTTTAGTATCCCATGCTATGCAGTAATAGGATGAAAGGTGCTTCATCCCGAAAAACAGCAACGCAGACTCTTGAACTACCCAGTCCTCGAGTCTGCGATCTTATGTTTTTGTTTTAATGGAATCTAACCCCTGTGCTTGTGCATGGAACATGTATGTGATATATGTACACAATGGATAATGACCAAGTCTAGCTAACTAACATTTCATCTTCTTAAATATCATCCCTACAATTCTATAAAAACTGTTATAGAATACAGCTAGTCTACTGCATGATGCAATATTTAAGTGAATTTCTCCCATCTCTCCGTTCGTCCAACCTCCCAGCCACTCCCATAGTCTTGCTACCTCTTTTCTACTTCTGACTTCCACCAATGAGTGAGAAAATGTGGTTGCCAAATTCCATTTGGAATATTAGAGTCTTCAATTTAAAGAGAAACCTTACCCTGTAAACACTGAAAGACTGGAGTTTGGGGACAAAATAAGCACTCTACTTTCCTGTTTCAAACACTGATCAGGGGCTTAAAATATTCACTTGAGATCTGAGACATTTGGGAGTCGACTGGTTGGTCCTTGGAGAATATGAGTTTCAGTCTTTTCATCTTGTAGGGAAGGAAACTGAGGGCCGGCCATAAAAGCCAAAATGATCTTTCTAAATTTAGAATTCTATCATGTAACTCTTTTATAAGGCTGCTCACAGCTTTCCATGATGGCCAGAATGAATACAAATTATCATTGTGTCATACAATGTTCATTTAGCCTAGCCTGGGCTTACTTTTCTAACCTTACTTTTTTTTTCCTCTCAATTTTATTCCCAGTATACGTGTGTTTTTCTACAGGTTATTGCACATGGTTTCCCTTTCATCCTTCTTGTTTGGGGTCCTAAGCATACTTCAGATATTTGATTATACATCACCTTCTCCAAAAATGTGCCCTTAATCCCCTCAGAATTCCCAAACAAGCATCACATGGCACCTGTTTGTAGTGCGCAAGCATTGCATGGTACCTGCTTGCAGTATGCAAATGGAGGGAGCAACTACCATCATTTGCAGACACTTGCATCTTATTCATTGTTCCATCTCCATGTTTTAAAAATCTGACATTCGATATTCTAAAATGAATTATTTTTACTTTTAACCTGCCATGTACCTGTCAATTTTCCCATCAGCCCTCCTCCCAAAATCTATTTTCAGATTAGTTTTTAAAAATAAATGGATTCATTCACATCCTTCTAGAAGTCACTGAAAGTCCTGAATGATGACTCTTCCTGGAAGCCCTTATGCTTTTACAGGAATGGAATTCTAAGTCATAGGAATGACTCTTCAATGCAAAGAAGTTAACCATAATAGTAAGTCATAAATGTATGTGAGGGAAGATTGGCTCCCATACCCTTCCCATCAGTCCCACAGGTTACCTACTCTTCACTCACACAAAGTACAATGACTCTGTTTTTGTTTATAGAACTCAGAGAACTTGTCTAACTCTGTGAAAGGTACATTCTTAATATCTCACATAGCATAAATGGCTGGATCTACCACATAACCTTTCTGGTTTTATTTCAGGGAAGCAATGTTATGGAAGATCAGGATTTGTTGGAAATTGGAATCCTTAACTCTGGTCATAGACAGAGAATTCTACAGGCGATCCAGCTCCTTCCAAAGGTAAGGGATGCTTCATTGGGCTCACTCATAAATAGTTTCTAACTGATATATGGTCAAAGCATATAGCAGTATAGGTGTGGGAGTACAGTGTTTCTATAAGCTGCTACAGCCCATAAGAATAGTCTTAGCTCCCACTGTAATCAGACACAAAAGACTACCACAAGTTTCACTTGGTAAGAATGCCATATAGCCAGTGCTGTGGAGCAGTGGGACACATTCAGAATATCTCTTCTACATGAGTCCTAACTCAAGTCTAAGGACAACTTAAAGAAGATGGGATTCATGTTGATTGCATTCAGAAATGTCCTTGGCTTGAAAGATTCATGAATGGGAAAAAAACTTTTGCTGGCTATACATCTGACAGGATTAATATCTAGAATTACATATTTTAAAACTAAACAAACCAATCGATGGATGGGTTATTGGACTGGATAGGTAGTTCTCAAAAGATGAAGAGAGATAGCCAACAAGTATGCTGAAAGTGTTGAGCAGCCTTCCTTGTTGTGCTGGATAGTTGTATGTCAGCTTGACACAGGTTAGAGCCTTTGAGGAGAGAACCTCAATTAAGAGGGAGCATCCAATTGAAAATGTACCCTGACTAGAAGACAGCCATAAAGAAGATGCAGAGTAAAAGTAGATCATGAATCCATCTCATCCCACTCTGGATGGCTAGCCTTAAGGAAACAAGCAACAATCAATGCTGGGGAGGATTAGAAAGAAAATATTTATATACTGTTAGTAAAGATGTAAGTTAGCCCAGTCACTGGCCCAAAGGTTCCTCACAAGACTCCAAATATCATTACCCAGTTATATGAGCAATCAGTGTATGTTTGAAGAACTCTTACTATACTATACAGATTCCTGCACACTGCAGCTATGGAGTTAGCCTAGGTATCAATTAGCATGTGAATCGATTTTTTTAGGGTTTTATATATAGATAGTATATAGGCATGATAGAATTTTGTTTACCATAACAAGGAATCAAATTTTGTCATTGTATGGAATGTATAGGCAACTGAGATCATCATATTAAGCCAAGTTAAATAGAGAAAGAAAAATATTGCATGTTTTCTTTCATTTGTGGGTCCTAGAACTCTCTGTAAACTAAGAAGAACCTATATCCACATGTACATATACCTGTGCAACACAAAAACAGAAGGGAAATATTGGAATGGAAGAGACTATCAGGAGGAACAGTGGGAAGGCATGGTCAAAGT
>JADRCD010203494.1:0-24985 GCA_019843815.1 Montemys delectorum
AAAAAAAAAAAAACTGAGAGTATCAATCTACCCAGGAAAGCCAAAAAGTATTCTGAGAATCAGAGGATCTGACATCCTTGCCCTGCAAGCAAAAGAGAGCACATGTGGCCAGGCTTTATCCTACAAGCTGCTGTTGTGGAACAACGCCCAGTGGGGCTTCTCAGGTGCTCAAAACAGGCTCAGGAATTCTCTAGCAGCCTCTATGGCACAGGCTAATTGACCAGCTGATTATTATACAAATCAGTTTTTCCTGATTTCTTCTCTTTTCCCATTAGCGTTCCCCTAAGATTCTTTCCAATATATCAGATTAAAAATATCAACTCTGCTGCCGGATATTAAGATATTCACATTAAAATCACTAGCTTAAAGTTTAATTGTATTGATCTGATATTTAGAGGCAAGCACTCACAAAAAAATATTAGCTATGCTAGGCTTCAGTGCCACACTGACTTTGAATAAGTATCGAACATAAGACCCACCCTGGAATAATGCAACCCAGTTACACAGACAGAGACAAGCATGAGGGGGCTGGGTTCCATTACCTCCCCTGAGGCAACATTTTCAGTGTGTTCTCATATTCCCGTGTTAGAACCTTAATTCAAAATAAACATGTTGAGAGGTGGCCCATTTGAAAATGATCAGCCAGACCCCTCTTAAGTGATATGGCACCTGATAGGCTACTTGTTACAAGGATAGGTTCCTTTTCTATGAATGAGTTCAGCTCCTCCCTACCTCCCGTTTGTAAACAGGAGCACACAGCATGCATCTCTGAGAACAATGCAACAAGAAAACCTTAAGCAGATTACAAAACCTTAAGGTCAAAATCCCCATACACCTGTAGGTAGGTCATCCATCCTTCCCATCTTCCAAGTAGATGAGAAATCCAGCAGTGCAAAATGGACAGAGAGGCACTTGTTGGTTCTGTCCTCTTAACTGTTTCTGTTTTAATATTAAAGTGCTCTTTAAGGGAAAAAAAGTGAGAAGGCAGACTACCCGGTGAGGAACTGAGGGATCAATGGCCCAAGCAAAGTACCATTGACTTCTGAATAGAATATCAATGAAGGTTGAAGTTCCAGTAAGTACTGCAGTTGTGGCTCTTTGGGAAAGCATGTGTCTTATATACATGAAGCCCAGTGTTCAATGCCAGTCCTGGTAGAAGAAAGAGAGAAGGACGAGAAGGAGGAGGGAAGAGGGCCAGAGGGAGGAAGAGGGGGAGAGAGAAGAAGAGGAGAGGGGGAATAGGAATCACAGAAAACATGTAGGTCTAGAACAAAACGCAAACAAATGCAGAAGTCTGGTTGGTGACATTGACCTGACTGAATAATTAGATATCTGTTACTTCTCTACATCCCAAATGTTAAGAACTGAAAGGTGAAGATAATAATGATCTCTCTCCCTCCATCTTCAAAATGCACAGGGTTAAAAGTCTGGGAACAACACAAATCAGGGGGTGAAAGCTTGGACCCCTCACTTGCTGAGTTTGGTGTGTGAGAGAAGACACAGTCTGTCTGAGCCCATGTGTCCTCCAAAAATACAGGAGGATAATTCTGACCTTAGCAGTGAGCACTGAATGAAACAAAACGGGGAAAATACTCAACACAAAAGCTGTTCAACAAATATTATTTTACTCCCATCTCACTTTAAAACACTGTTATGGGGTATCTAAAGTAGAGATGAGCTTTAAAAAAAAAAAAAACTTCAAAGTTCTGTAAATGCAAAGAGTCATGACTACAATGATTCTTCAATTTTCTTTTCTTTGTTTATATCTACACCGGACCTTTCTTTTCTCTCTCTCTCTCTTTTTTTTTTTCTCACAAAATGAGATTTGCGGATAGAAGTCAAGCTGAAAGAAGAACTGCTTCAAAGCTGAGGCAGACAGTGGACAGCTGGGGTTGTGGTTGCATGGTGCCTGACAAGTCAGCAAATAGAACCAAGTAACACCAATTGACATTGTTGGAAGTAGAGAACCAGAAAAAAACCAGAGATCAGGTAACTGCGTTTTTAAAATCTTCTTGATACTGATGTAGCCACCAATAGAAAAGAAAAATACTAAGTACCAGACTATTCCTAAGAAGATGATGCTTGCACCACACCCTCCAGGGCCTGCAGGAACACACGCCTCTCTGAGCATGGCTCCCAACCTGCTCCTCCAAATGCTCTCTGAAAGGATTCCTCTAGACCTGCTGCTGTGTGGTGACCTAAGAATTTCCAAGGGCTGTATCCTAACATCTGTAATAGTTTCTCTTCTAGAAATAGCATAGATGTCAACCCACTTGTTATGTGAGTATGCCAGCCAGGGAGGGAGATTGTCCTATCTGAAACAACCAGGGCCATGCAGCCTTAGTAACTCTGGAGCTGTGAGTACCCTTAGAAAGACACACCGCACAATGGGGAAACGGCTTCCTGCACATCACCCTGGGAATGGAGGACATAGCTGGGAATCAGGTGCTCGGTTTCAGAAAACGCCCTTGTAGGCTCAAGTTTTCAGAAAAAAAGAAACCACCATCATCATCATTATTATTATCAGTATTATTATTTTCATTATTACTTTAATATTCAGAACTATCCTCAATGTATCTTCGTGATAGACACACACAGAGCTTCTCCAGACTTCTGCTGGGTCGTGTGGAGCCTCATGCTTCCTTTAAATCACAGAAGTGCCATGTGCCTGAACACCTAAACAGCGTGTCCTCCACGTGAGCTACCTCCCATCCACTTCTCTACCTCTTCTGGGTCTACCTCACTCTTCTGGGGAGTCCTGTATTTTAAAATACAAATATTAAAACATAAGTTGGCCCTTCTGTTACCCTTGCTTCTCAGGAAGACCGTCCTGCACATAGATTCTTGAACCCTGGCAAGCTCATGTTTAAGTATTGCAGATGGGCTGCATGTCACATTGTTCATCCCCTAACCAATAAACATGAGACTGGTAGCCGAAAGAAAAGTAAAATCACTCTGGCAGGCTTTGGTTCCAGAATTTTACATTTCCATTCTCTTCACGATTGGCCTTGTTCTTCGTTTTAAAATTTGGAAAGAGGGCGAGATACAAGCTTGATCCCTTTGGTTCCTTTCTTCCTTCCTTCCTTCCTTCCTTCCTTCCTTCCTTCCTTCCTTTCTTTCTTTCTTTCTTTCTTTCTTTCTTTCTTTCTTTTAAGTTCACACCATCTAGGAAAGCTATCCAAATCGTTTTATTCCTAATCTTTCTGTGCAAAATGTTTTGTTAAATCCTGATGACAACTTTTATGCATAATGCATATAATAAACTTTGCCAAAATCTGAGGCGCTTTTAAAAGCATGTAAAAGCTCCTTAGGAGCAAAATGGCATCACAGGGTATGCAGCTGCAACAGACTGGGAAAAATGCATAGCAAGGCTGACTGAGAGAGAGCACTGTGCTCCATGTCATTAACTCCCAAATATCTAATAGGTGGAGTTCTCTTGGTTTACTTGTCTTCCAAATTGCATATTATTTCTTACGAGATTTTCCATGTATTGATGCCTAGTTTATGTATGACATAAATTCTGTTCTGCCTTCAACACTTCTGGGAATCTTCACACTTAGAAAAAAAAAAAAAAAAAAAAAGAGATCAGATAGATACTTTTTTCCATGAAACTGAAGGGGGAAAAAAGACTCTTGTCATTGCCCCCCCAAAAATATATAATTTAAAGTAACATTTTTGTGTTTGTGTGAGTTAGTATTTGTATGCATGGCTATCATTTGATAAATCATGTAGGTAAATCTACTTCAAATCTTACTGTTGTTTTTGCTTATTTGAAACCATAAAAACAGGAACCAGGGAGGAAAAAGACTTAGCATTCGAAAGTAGGTGCCATAAATCCTGCCATGCTCCAGCCAGAAAAATAAATAAATAAAAATGGGAATAATAACAATGTATCACTAGCCAGTGTCACTAAAATGCTTTGCTTTATTTCTCTAATCTATACCATATCTAAACTGACTATAATAAATGAATAATCGCCCCAGATACACAACCATTAATTGAAAAACTGCACCAAGTATAAAACCAAGAAGCCATCACACAAAGTACAAGGTTCCCTCTGTGTTTACGAACTTGTCTTTGTCAATATTTTTAAGATTCAGTGTAAATGATACTGCTTTCTGTCATACATCACAGACCATCATGAGTTACATGAGATGCCCCATGAATATTAATGGCCTTGCATTCTGGGATGTTTCATTAGCACACATCCAGGTGTGAGAATCCAATGGAGTTTGGTTTCTCCATAAAAAGAAAGGAGGAACTCTCAAAGAGTTTTATCTTCGAAGCCAAGTTTCTAAGGGAAGGCTCTGTGTGCTTCAGTCTGACAAAGGGTGGGCTCCTCCTTGAATGTGGAAGCTGTGGCCTCTAGCTCCTAGACTAGCTGTTTTGTGAAGTTGCCCTCTGGACATTCATTTACCATTGTGTGTTCACAACAATTCAAATCCTAGGAGGGAGCAAATACTAGCATGCAGAAACAAACCCTGCATTGTTGATTTCAAATCACGTTTTCCTGGGAGAGCATGCGTTTGTGTTGCCATCCCACAGTGGACAAAATAATTTCAAAAATTAGTTGAATGAAAGCAGGGGCACAAAGACGAGTAGTTAATTATCTGGGCCCATGAAAAATGTTCTTTCTGGAAAAAAAAATCTTTGAAAACCTATAGCATCCAAATTTGCATGAAAGTTGTATTATAAGAATACTTCTTTATTGAAAATAAAGCACTCCAGGCTCAGTTCAATAATAACAGCTTACAGGAGAGTAATTGAAGTTATCCAATTTGCCTCCCATAGAAAATGACCTACAGTATGTGCACACAGAGATGCAAGAAAAGGAAAAAAAAACAATATGTCATGCAATTTTATTGAGACAGAAGTAAGAAAGGAATTGAGGTTAGACACTGTGTGAGCATTTAACACACAAGAAATGATGATATGGTCAGAGAAAATTATCCCCTTTTCTTCACATTCCTGTTCTGAATTCTCATCTTGCACCACCCCCTACTGAGCATCCATTGACTTCAAAGAGAAGTCCATGGGGGTTCAGAGCAAGATGAGAATTTGGCCCTGCATGCATAATTTTTGTTCTCTCCTATTCATAGCATACACAATAAGCACTAGCTTTAAAAAAGACTCTAACAGAGCTGGATAATGGCTGCTCCAGAATGATCACGCATCTTCGTGGTGTATTAAACGATATCACCAATTGTACCTTCGGACTTACTGAAAGCTCCAGGGAAAAGATCATGCCAAGTCGTTATTACTATCGTCCTCTGTTATTATTTCACTAACTAATAATAACAATATTTATGTAGTGTAGCATCATGGCCCCATTACTGTAGCTTTCAGAAAACTCCAGGCACATCCAAGCTTTTGTATTCAAGAGAGAGTACAGAAGGTTTTGAGACCTTCTTCCAAGAACTTTACGATCTCCAGGTCTAAGACATCATGTGGACCAACAATAATGCCCAGAACAATAATATACAATTACTTTTGACAATGATGGAGAAATAACAGGTAAAATAAAGCCACTTTTCAGGATACTGATAGGAAAGGCAAGTTACTATAATCCAGGCTTGAGAATGACAGATTAACTGTCAGAAGAAAAATTAAGGTGCATTAGAGCAATGGTGGGGTCAAGGGTATGGGGATGAACCAGCAAAGTATTCTAGTGTTACAAAAAGACATACATGGCAGGAATGACTGAACCCTGGCTTTCCTTGATTACATAGAGACCACAGATGACAATGTTAATTACACATCCCCAAAAAAGGAGCAGGTAGTAACAGGTCAATGTCCTCAGTACATGTTTTGTCAGTCATTAATTCCTCCTATAAACTTTTGCCTTTACATGTGGTTAAACCAACATTGCTTCTTATTCACACTGCGCTGAAGGATAATTCATCTTTGCAAACATTGATGACTTACCATCTATCCTAAATTTTCAAAGACAGATGAGACCATGGAATGGTTGAACAGCTTATTTACTTGCATAATTTGGGGGTATTAATCATTTGAGTTTTTCTTGATTTGGGGGATCTTTCAAACACAAGTGAATTCCACTTAAGGGACATTTATAGTTCAGATCAGTAGCAAACATGTCATCCACTATCTATAGATAACACAAACAAGTTGCAGAAGTACTTTATGGCTTGTTTACACAACAGTCTGCAAGACGGCAACATGTTATTTCATCTGATTCTCTCAACAGTACCATAGGTCAGTTGAGGAGGAGAAACTGAAGGCCCTAATTGCTGAGAAAGCTTCCCACAGACCTCTCTGCCCTAACAGACATGACACTTAATTAAGAATTAGATTCACTGCTTCTTTCGCCACTGACTTTACTCTCCTGGTTAGGTTGCAGATTCCTCAGCACGTGACCTTTTTCTCAGCTTTTAGCATTGCTATTATCACACATATATGCAGAAGGGAAAAAAAAAACAGACAGTAACTCAGGGATGCTATTATAGGTGTTAGGATAGTTGTATACGACTGACCCTGTTTTATTTCTTGGAGATGTGCTTTATGTAGACACAACATTAACTCTTGTTCTAGTTACAGGGTTCATTAAGGAAGGCTTCTAAGGAGTAAAGAAGGGAAACAGAATTTGCTCATGCGCTCTCTATTTCTTTATGTAGTTCACAATGGAAAAAATGAAGTCTTAGAACTTGGGGTTCAGCTCCTGTCTAAGAACTTAGTACCTAGGAAGAAGTTTCCAGGTTCTGTAAGATAGATGAACCCACTACCCATTTCACATGCTGTGTACAGAGATATAATTCTATTAGAATAATTACAATCACTTACCTTGACAAAGTCACTATTAAAGTCAATTTAAATTCTTGGGCTTTTCTAGACCCAAAGAGTAGAACTTAAGACAAAGACACCGAATGCTAAGTGGACACAGAATTCTAACCCAAGGCATTCTCCAGTCAACCCAGCAAAAAAGGAGGGGGTCTATCTTATGCTGGCTGGATATGGACCAGTGTACTTGTATATGTAAGAGATGCTCTACCGCTGACCTATGTGCCCACCACCAAAGGCTTTATCCTAAATGGGCTTTTTGAAAACTATTCTCTGTGGTTGAGAAGCTAACACTAAACACAACAAATGGGTGGAAAACCATGGTAAGGGTCGGAGCATGCAGCCTGCAACTTGCTCACATTCCTACAGCCTTGCACAGCAAAAGATTATGTTTTTTAACAAGGGCTGTGTTATTTTTCACTAGATATCTATCAAAGAATAACACAGCAGCTGGGACCCTGGAACCTACAGAATGTATTGCATATTTTAATCACGTTGGATACAACACTCTTTCTCTGGATATCAATTATACTAATGACTCTTATATAATACTCTCATGTGCCTACAGGATATGTATCGTCACCTCTCCTTTGTCATAAAAATAGTCAGTAGTTCTGGATCCACATGAAGTGCCTGCTTTCATTTTTATATAATGAATGAGTAACACTGTAAAAAAAAGACATTTTATCCCATATTAGCTTAACAGAGTGAAGAGACTTCACATATGACAGTGCTAAATATACTCTTAAGCTGCTAATAAAACCGAAGCCTGCGGGGAAAGAATCTAATGATGAGCAGAAGTTTGTATCTCTGAGAGGAAAGCAAAAATGTTCCTCTTAGGTATAATTTCTAAATATCTTAAAAAGGACTCAGGATTTCTAATAATTTCATTTCCAATAAATCTCCCAAGTCAATTTAGAATCACTTTATTTGCAATAAATTCCTCTGTCAGCACAAACGGTGAACACAACTTTCTCTCCCCTCCCTCCTCTCAGAATGCAATGTTATAGAAACTTCATTGAATTTGTCCTTAAAATTAATCACTGCAGAAACCCCGACTCTTAGCCAAATGACTCCATGCTTCTTTTTGTTCATGGGACAAAAATTCCTGCCAAAATGATGGGGGATAAGTCTCCTGAAAATAATGACCCCATGATCAAATCCTCAGGCTGTGTTCTAGAAATGCTCGTCACTATGTTCATTCTTCAGAGGACCTGCTAGCCACACTGGAATTGAGGCCTTATGAGAAGTTCCATTATAAACCTCTAGTTTACAGGTTTAATAAATCAGTCATAAAAAATGTACTCACACCTGAAACTTGGCAAAGCAATTTAAAGAAAAAAAAGAAAGTCTGGCCTTGTCATCTTTAAGTTACACAGGTATACAAAGATAAATAGGGTCTCTTGGATGTATTTTTGCTATGAACATTTTTGAAGGCCTATGATTTTAATTGTTTATAAAATAGTCACATGATAGGTTCACATTTAGTCGGAATATTTGGAGTGAGAAAGATAGAAATAATAAAGTTATTTAAATTCCGCCTAAAAGATTCTAGACGTTCATTTTGAATACCATATTCTTTTCACTTCACAAAGTTTTTGAAAGAAAATATTTTTAAAAATCACTTCATTTTTCCTTTTGTCCACCAGATACAAATTATAACTGCTGGAAAATATATCAAAATATTCTAATTGAAGAACTGAACTTTTAAGGAATGTGTGTATAATTATTAATTAATAACTCAATTCTATGGAATTATGTCAATTCAGTTGGCTGTTGCTTCCTATTTATCTTTTTATGAATTACTTCAGGGTTTGTGGAGGAATTCACTTGGTATTAATAATTCTTTGAAACACTAAATCTTCTGGTGTCCCATAAATATTTGTTAGGCTCTCAATTTATATGATCAATGGATATTTGCTATTTGGCTACATCAAGAGAAAGTTTGATGGTCACAGACTTGTGGTTCTAGGTCTCTGAAACCTAAACCTTAATAATATAAACACAAAGTGAAGAAACAATTTTTAAGGTAAAAGTTTGTGTAACTTAAATTGTTATCTCTTCGCATTTGTAAGTAGACATAGCCATTTGTTGATATTTATGGGTTAATTTTTTAACTATTCAGACTTACCTTCAAAGTTCTTGAATAGTTACTTTAAACGTTTGCTACAGCCATTCTGAAATTGCTATACAGAGAAAGGCACTGTCTTCATGAAGGGGTCAAATCAGTCACTTAAAATGCTCAGACTACCTGAGCTTTGTCTCTTGACCATATTTATGTATCTAATACTAACATATTTGAGGTTTTTTGTGAAAATATAGCTCATAAAATCCACTTGAGTGAAAAAATGGGAAAACAATATTAGATATGAGATGTCTGCTTATGAGTTGTTGACCAGGGATATCTAAAAGATTCCTAAAACATACAGCCTATTGCTTGGTTACTCTACAGGGCTAGCAGGTAGCTCCCTATTGCTGAAAACAGCATGGACTTCACAAACTAGGCACAGAAAGACTGGAGCTTGAATTGACCTGAATGTCCCCTCCTTGAGGACTAACTTTAAGGCATTATGCAAGCTTCCAAAAATGGGAGGCAACCAACAGCCCTATCAAACAATGATACTTATGAATCTCATCAACAACCAGCATGGCATGATATTGCCAAGGGCACAGTGCTGACAATAACCACCAGCTCTCAGATGGAACTTAAGACCTAGTATTGAAAGCCTAAGTTACTACACAACACTAGAGAAGTCATGATTATTGGAGAAGAATATACAGCCACTTATTTATTAAACAAACAGAACCCCTAACAACAATCTATAAACATCTGTCCGTATACCCAGGACAAGTGTAGTTTTCACCCCTCATCAAGAAAACGTCTTTGTAACAGATGGAGATCACTACAGAAAACTACAACCAATCAGAAAGCAGGATTTTGGAGCCCAGTCCTAATGGATACATCAACAAAGCACTCCATCCCCTAAGGCTCAGAATAAGGAGTGGAAACACTAATATCAGGAACTACATCCATAAGGTTTCACCAACCTGACTGTCTAAATGTGAGGTGTAAAAGGATGGCATCAATGGATAGGAAGATACCCAGGAAGTCTCAACCCTGTGCCATAAAACTACAGGCAACTAAGGAAGGCAGGAAATACAAGAGAAGGTCTTTCCCTTATTCATTGCCAATTGCTTAGCCCTGCAAACATACTTACAGATAGCACTATATGCACGAAATGGGCTATATTTAGCAATCTATACATCATACACATAAACACACACACATACATGTACATAGACACACACATACACACATACATATATTCACCTAAAGACAATTATTACAAATGAAGCAATAATCTGAAAGAGAGCAGAGAGGTGTTTATGGGAAAGACTAGAGAGACAAAGATAAAGAGAGAAATGTTGTGATTAAATTATAATCTCAAAAATTTTGATTAAAATATTTAAAAAATGAAGGCTATACCCTGGGAGTAATATAGACTAGCAATTCATCACTATTAGCCATAAAACAAAGAAGCAGCACAATATTGTGTTTGTGGAATTACGTTGCCTGCATTCAAATCCATTTGTATTTGTAGAAGTCTGGCACATCATTTAATTATTCTAATGTGCAATTTCCTCATCTAAAAAATAAAGGAGTGAAAACAATGTCTCCCCATAATCTTCCTATGATAACTAAATGAATTTTGTACTTGTAAGAGTATCTGATATTATGGCTCAGTGAACTACTGATATTGCCGTTGCCTTCACTGTCATCAACATCAACAAGAAGTGGAAGAATTATAGAGGTAAAAAATCAGACACACTCTCAATATTAACTCCTGATGCTTATATGACAGCCATATATTTGACCAGCTATTCATTGTACATAATCAAAGTTGTCATTGTTGGGCAGGGGTGAGGGGACATGCTCCTATAGTTGTGTTCCTGTATTCTCTATCCTTGAAAATAGTTTTCTAATATTGTGGGGAAGACAGTCATGGTTCAATGCACATTCATATGTATGCTGATTAAAGTTACATTTTCTTGTCACTTTTTTCATGGGTGTGCCGCATGTGGTGTATGCATGCTTGTACAGATATGTGTAGGTACACTCTCCTACGGGTATATGAGTAAAAGACAGAGGTTAATGTCCATTGTCTTCCACAGTTGCTCTCCCTTATATTTTGGAGGGCAGTCTCTCACTGAAACTGCAGCACACTGATTGGCTAGACTATGTGTCCATTAATTTACCTGAAAAATTTACCCACCTGTCCCCTGCAACAGAAGAGAGGTTACAAGTATGAACCACCACAGGTTCTGTGGATCCAAGTTCAGGTCTTCATGCTTGAGTAGTAAGTACTTTACCCATTGAGTCATCCTCCTAAGTCCTGTCTGCCTTTTCTATATGGAGCAGATAATGCCTACATCCAGCCTGTTTCATGTTCTGGACTACTCTAGCACCTGAGCTAATAAAGACAAACAGAAATTACACTAGCATCCCTATTCTCTCTGTTTTTGCATAATGGAATGGGTCACCCATCCTGCAAGAAACTGATTCATTTCTGAGCTCTCATTTCTCCTAACAGCCTGAGCCTCTGTGTGTGTGATATCTCACCCACCACTTAGTCTCCAGGACGAATGTTCCTGTGCACTGATTCATAGCTAGCACGGGGACTACACCATTTCTCTTCTCATACTTCTGCTACCTCACACCTTAGGGTCCAGCTTCTGTGTTCACCTTATGCCCTTATGGTTTACTTTCCCTTTCTGACCAGCACCCTAAGAGCACCTCATTCTACTTCTGCTCTTGCATTTTCACTGTCCTGATTCTCTTCTCAGGACCCAATTTTGTTCTATACCCATACACAGATGGGTATGTGTAGTATGACCATCTGCCCCAAGTATATATTTCTAGTGTCTTGTCAGGAAGGTATGATATTTATCATATTTGTTTTCAGAATGAGGCATTCAGTTAGTGTTATAAAACTTGCATAGTTTCCATTTGTCTGTGTCACTTCTCATTCACCTGTCCTTATGGTGGCCTCAACAACTCACACCAAAGATATGCAGAGACTTGACAGTTCCCACTCTCCATGTCAATAATTTTTAGACCATCTTCTGTGAGTTCCTTTGTGTTCCCACTCAACCCTTTCTGAACTAAGTCTTCAAACATAGATTGTCCTTGCAACATAAACCCAAACGTTCCCTGTTCACCTCCTAGTCAACAGCATGGGTAGTTTAATTCACATTCCATTTGTCATTAGACATCTTTCTCAATGACATGAATAAAGCTTTAGAAACCATACCCATGAAATAGGTACATTTCTCAACACTGATGGGAGTCACTAATGTGTTAGATAATGGAACCAGGATGATAAAGGACCTGACAGAGGAAAAGTGATAGCTTGAGACTAACAAGGTGATCAAATCACATTTAGAATATTGGGGTTTCTTCTGGGCAATGAAAAATTAAACCACATCATGGTGGTGGACTGACATGAGTCTCTCTGTGAGGAATGGTGGAAATATCTGTTGCCATTTGATCTCACATAGGAAGCCAAACAAACTTACAGCTATTTCAAATGTTCTTATTTTGGTTAGCAATTACTTTTTTGTTTCTGTAATACTTGTACAGGGCCAGGAAATATAAACTATACTTTATATGAAGATTTCAGTCAGAAATTTGTTTTTTTTAAGCAATTACCATATTTCACCATGAGGCACTCTTGAAGAGCTTCATCCAGACTCTTATACTTTAATCTTCATATACTGCTCTGGGTAAGTATGCCCCACATATCCTAGCCTCGCACCTAGCCTCTCATTCTAAATTCCAAATAGGTTTGCATAGAGGTGTTCAGATAATGAATCTTCTCTGAACACCTCTATGTGCTCATATGCTGTGCCAATCTTACTTCCTAGTCAACTGGGCAGAAACAGCAAGTGCCTATTTCTCTCTATTCTTCATGCAACTACTTCCTATAGGGTCTGAAGCCAGCAGGCTAAATTTTACAAACATTCTTTTACATTATTGTTACAGTGACTCTCTCCTTTGTTCACTATTATATCCTTTTCATAGAGTCGAATATGAAGAGTAAGGAGAGAGCGCCCTGGGTCTGTGTTCATGATTATCTGACTGTAGAACTGCTATAATTGCCATTCCATTCTCAAACCTTCCCAGTGAGTTATCTGTATTTCAGAAAACTCCTACTGACAGCGTCCTTTCTTTGGGTTCGTTTGTTTTCTTACTCTTCGTGTGGTAATTTAGATGTCCTCCTAGCCAAGGAGTTTGCTTTCCCAGAACTCTCTACTGTGGTATCCTATCATTCTATCCACAGTATTTAACATCACCAGTTGATCTTCACACCCCCTTATTTATTGCCAGTTTTTCTTAATGAAATGACAGCTTCACATGGGGGCACATGGTGTTATTTTTTCTCCTGATTTCTAGTACAGAGTATTGAAGACATTGGTTAAATATTGACTCAACAATATTGGCCAAATGATTAGTTCATTAGTTTCCTGTCCTTAACACATCCCTTCAAGTGTGGGCTTCCCACGGCAGGCCTTCATTGCCTTCTTTGGCCATTTGTAATACTTTTACAATCTCTAGTCCCTCAAAACTTTAATCAAATGCAGAAAGAGCCTTGTTGCTGATCAAAACCTTCCAACAGTTCTTCTATGATAACAGAATAAGTCTTTCCTAGAATTGAAACTTCATTATTCACACGACAGCCTTCTATATGCCAGCCAGCCATTGTTATCACCATTGCATGTAATGTAGGTCCACATCACGAAATCTCTTTAGTACTGCTGTGTTCCAAAGACTTTTTATACCCTCACCTAAGATTTTATTAATGACCCTTGAGAATCTGCCTCTCCTGCGCAGTGTTTTTCAGCTCTGTCCTCAGAAGACAGTTGAACATCATGCTTCCACTGCCTATTGCCCATGGTTTCATTAGTATGTATAATGTTGCATTGTATCTAACTATGCACTTTTCTTACTTGCCCAATTAAGTTTTAGACTACAGTGGTAGTTGTAATAGTTTCTAAGTAAATGAGTAAATTCTGAATAAAGGAAAGTTGAGCTTGATGACAACCGGCACCTTTTCATATTTGACATTTCATAAACCCTTAATGACTTTGTTAGTTTTAAAATGAAAACTAGTTTGAGTAGCCAATGGCAAATTCTCTTAATTTGACTCCATACCCATTCATTAAAAGCTATTAAGGTTAAAGAAAACATCTTTTCTGCCTAAGGGGAGAGAGGACGACATAAAGATATTCTGGAGTCTTTAGATGTTGACTCCTATCCAGCAATTATGTTCAGTTACTTAAATTAAAATCCTCCCTTACATTTCTGATTTAGAAACTTAAATTAACAAATCTATTTGGTGCATGGTAAGCTGGTAATGTATTTTAAGAGTTCTATAAATGTTTATGGCCCAGCATTTGACTTCTAGGAAATAATATACCAGAAAGCTAAAGATCCAAAGCCACTTGTATCATTCATATACCATTACATCACTTAGTATTTTAGTTTATTATATTATACAAAAAATGGAAACAAAAGACCAATAACAAGAAAGTGAAGAATTGTCAAAGGGATTAGAGTGACTCTATACAACTAGACCATTAAATTAGTCATAACAATGTGAACAAAAATTATTATTTAGTTCCAAGCATATGCACAAGTATAGATACACATACATGCACTTATCACCATGCAAATGTGTACTGAGAAAACATTAGCATTAGATTCTGGGGAAGAAGCCATACTCAATTCTGATTTTTCATCCCTACGTTTCCCACATTTTATCACATGACATACTTATTTTTATTCATGTGATTTTTACGTATATTTTCAAACTCTTATATCTATATATCTGAAGCTATCTAGTAGCCCTCATAAAATGAAGCATAGTCAGGATGTGGGCAAATTAAACACTACCTATTTGTCTTTAACCATGTGTCCTTCATAACAAGTATCTTCCATAGAGGATGTTATAAAATATATTTTGAAAAATTAACAAGTTTAAACTAAATTGGAAGATATACAAATGGTGTAAAGAAGGAGGATAAATTTGAGATACAAAAGACATTCAAAACTTTCTGATGGAGTTGATACATGAATGTGACGAATGGTTAACATAATGTGTGAAGGAGAGCAGGAGATGTGTGAGAGAGCTGCCCTAATATATCATATGTACATATTCATATCTTGGTAGAAAATGCAAACGCTATCCCATCTGTTTTCGCCATCTTTGCACCCTCTTGCATCTCTCAAACAGCTGGCTGCACAGCAAAACTCATCTTTGGCAGTATCTTTCTTGAACCAGGAGGATCCATTATTGCCTTGAAGGATCCATTATTGTCTTGTAGATAGACCAGAGATGGCTAATGGGGACAATACAAGATGTCAGCCTCTACCACAGCTTAAAGAACACATTTCCTGGCATAGTGAATCATCTCGGGCTGTTAATTCCATCGTTAATTTTGTGTTCTCACCAGGCATATTTTTTTCTAGCTTTGGTTATAAAATTTTAAAGTGTCAGGACACTTGCAACAAAATCCCTCCTTCAAATGAGGTGAGAGTAGGCAAGAGATTTGTGGAAATTTGTCTTAATATAGTTATAATGTCTTGTACATGATAGGAGTAGCATTAAAAAAAAAGGCGTAGCATTTTTAAAGATGACGAGACAGATTTTATTCAAGGTATGTGGTGAAACTACTGTGATCAGAGTAGGGAGCACTGTACGGGAATTTTGTAGAGGAGAGAGATTAGGCTTGGGTCCAAATATAGTCTGGGCAGATAAAGCAAGGTAGAAATAGAATAGGTTTTTAAAAATCCTGAAGGAAAAGATCAATGATTAGGAAGGATTTCTTTCTTATATATTTATTTATATGTTTGCTTATTTATTTGTGTATATGAATGTGCTTGAATAAAATTCTGTGCATGTGTCCACAAAATCCAGAGGATATTGGATGCCCTAAAGTTACAAGCAGTTGTGAGCTGACTGATGTAGGTATTGAGGACTAAACTCTGGTCTTCTGCACGTCTCATAAGCACTCTTAACCACTGAGCTATCTCTCTAGCATTCTTGGAGAGGATTTTCACTAAATCAACCTAACAAGATTGTTGCTGAAAACAAGCTGCCTGAAAGATATCACCTGGGACACGGTGGAAGATGAAGAAACTCACTTAAGCACAGAGGGAGGTGTGGCTGATAAGTAAACTGACTTTGCAAGATCTTAGTAAAAAAAAAAAATGCACGAGATAAAGATGAATACAAGAACCTAAAAGTCATTGAAAAGGGACCTAGAGAAGTCGAACAGCATGTAGTCGATGAGAAAATATCAGTATTTGGATTTTACTTGGTTGTGGTTACCCTGAATGTCTCCATATGGGCGTTCAAATCATTTTATTTCTTTCATAATCACTTTTCTTCCTGAGAAGTGAATGAGATTTTCCTTTTCCCATAATCCTCTAGCGTTTGTTTTCAGCTGTTTTGTTGATCTTAGCCATCTCAAATCAGGTTTAGTTTGCATTTCTCTAATTGCTAAAGATTCTTCATATTTTTCAAGATATACCTTAGCCAATTTTCTTTTTTCTTTTGCAAACTCTTTGTTCAGATTCAAACACCATTTTTTAAAGATTTATTTATTCTATGTATGTGAGTACACAGCTGTTCTCTTCTTTATTTATTTTATGTATATGAGTTCATTGTAGCTGTCTTCAGACATACCAGAAGAGGGCATCAGATCCCATTACAGATGGTTATGAGCCACCATGTGGTTGCTGGGAATTGAACTCAGGAACCCTGGAAGAGCAATCAGTGCTCTTAGCCACTGAGCCATCTCTCCAGCCCCTCCATACTCCATTTTTAATGGGTACTTGCTTCCTTGACATTCTGGCTTTTTACTTTGCTGTATATTCTGGATGCTAAGCATCTATCAAAAGTATCAAAAACCTCTCCCACTCTGTGGGCTTTTCCTTCATTAAACTAGTTGTTTCTTTTGCTGCACAAGTCTTCTAGTTCTACAAGGTCCCATTTGTCAATTGTTGGCCCCAACTCCTGAGCAAACAGGGTCTTTTTCAGAAAGACTTTTCCTGCACTTGTAATTTATATGTGCTGCCTAAGTTTACTCATAACTGTTTCAGTGTGTGAAGTTTCACACTGAGGGCTTTGATCCATTTGGAGTTGGTTTATGTTCAGGATGATAGACATGGTTCTAATTTCATTCTTCTACACATATACATCTAATTTTCCAAGTACCATTTGTTGAAGATGCTATCCTTTCTCCAGTGTGCTCTTTTTGGAATCTTTGCCAAATATCAGATGGTTGTAATTATGTGCCCTCATGTTTAAGTCTTTTATTTTACTTCACTGATCAACAACTCTGTTTTGGGGACAGGACTATGATGTTTTTATTATTATAGTTCTATAATATAGCTCAAAATCTGGTGTGCTGGTCCCTCCAACATTGTTCTTTTTTCACAGAATTTCTCTGCTCTCCAGGGTCTTTTGTGCTTCTGTGTAAATTTTAGTAGTTTTTTTTTCTATGTCTGTGAAGAATGTCAGAGGCATTTTGATTGGGATTCCACTGAATCTGTAAATGGCCATCTTTCCATTTTCATGTGGGTTCTGGAGATAAAACTTAGCTCCTCTTGCTAGAAAGGCAAGACATATTTACTTATTTTCTGGCAGAAGGATTTCACTAGCCCTCTCCTTTTCTATTATCTCAGCAAAGGCATTTTAAGAATCTGTCTCATAACACCAAAGGTAACTGATGGCATCATGGAAGAAACATGATCTAGAAATCAGTGTGTGTTTATTTATCTGTAAGTCAGGGTCTGTGCAAGGAATTCTTAATTCACTTAATCATTAATGTAGCCCTGACCTTGATTATACTTCCCAATGCTGGACTTGACAATGGTCAAATGTTTGTGGTGGGATTTTATTCCTAAAAGGGATAGAACAAATAGTATGATAAAATAATAAAATAATTAAATAATTAAATAATAAAAAATTAGGAGAAATCCATACTGACAATATCTACTTTTAATTTTGTTAATACCTAGAGTTTTATAGAATTAGATAAGAGCCATAAATGGATAATTATATTTGCTCATTGGCTTGTTTCCCTTTCTTTAAGTGTAGAGAAGTAAAATATGGTGTGCTGATACAATATGAGATACGTGGCTTGAAAACAAAAGAAGTAAAAATTTTGTTGTCTTTTTTCTTTAAAATTACAATAATTTTAAACTCATCATCATCTCTATAGATATTCAAAAGGTGATTTCATGAAAGAAGTTCAGCACTTACCTTCTGAATCCCACAACAAACCTGTCACCTTCAAAGATCTTGTGATCTTTGTTGGCTTCTTGTGTTGATACACCCTGTTGATATATTGACCGGGTTGCAAACACACACATTTTAGATGCTCTAACCAGGAAATGAAAACTCAAGGTATATCTCAACAAAAGTCTCAGCTAAATATTTCTTCTGAAAGCTTCTCAACAAACACAAACTGATGTTTTTCCCCATCATCATTGATCAATTTAGTCCTCGGGGAGTTTGTGAGTGTGAAGACCATAGAAAGTTGTAGAAGAAACAAATGAACTTTGATAGGAATCAGAGAGCTGTTGGATGAATGTATATATACTTGACCAATCTACCATTTGCTTTTTATGTCACAAGCTTTCTTTTGAATCTCTGCGTAGATCCATCCATTTCTTTTGCTTATAGTTGATGCAATTTTAGCAAGCTCTAAAAGCCTTGTGCTGACAGTCAATCAACTCTCAAAGAGCCTCGTCATTCTTGTCAAATCAGCTTTCATGTTTCTTGGCAGAAAATCCAATTGTTTCCATAATGGTGGACTTAAAGAAACCCTAAGTTAATACTCAGAAGGATTCTGTGTTCTCTAAAAGAAAGACTTGTACAGATACTCCATGTTCCTTTGCGCACCCAACCTTTAGTCATTTAACAATATGAATTTTGCTGTCAGTCTGATGTAACAGACAGAGCAATAAAGTTGAGTATCAAAAATCTGGCTTAGGCTAGCCAGATGGCTCAATGGTAAGCGTGCCTAGTACCCCAAAACCTGGAATCCATGTAAATACGGAAGGAGAAAGTCAACTCCACAAAGTTGTCTTCTGACCTCCACCTGGGCATTGTGGCATACCTGCCACACATCATACACATCATACACATCATACACATCATACACATCATACACATCATACACATCATACACATCACACACATCATACACATCATACACATCATACACATCATAAACATCCACACAGTAATAATAAATAATTTTTTAACAATCTGGCTTAGACTCACATCTTTACTACTTAGTGGTAGTGCATCCTTAGGAATAATACTTCACTCAATAGTCTCAGCCTCTGTCAGTGGATAAAACACCTAACTGAGAGCACTATTGTTGGCATTAAATGAAACCACAGTGTAAAAGTACTTTCTAAGTTATAAGCCACAATCCAAGTTGTGTGTGTAATAATACTGCCTTTAATAATGTGTTAGGTGGATACAATGAACAAATTGATCAAGAGTTAGAAATGGATTGGCATGTATCACTGTGACCCTGTGCATTGAGGTCTTATGAACATGTCTTTACGTATTTTGCAAACAACTTGTTTGTGCAAACTGTGTAGAAGAATCATTTCCTATTTCCCAAGCAGATCATGGTCCTCTGTCCCTGCATGTGAACTGGAGTGAGGAGATGATGCAATGAGCGTCTGTTTTACATGCAGTTGAATGGGTGAGTCTCTAATCTTGTAGGTACACAATAGGAAGATACCTTTGCCAGTAGACATGTCACATGTCCTTGGTATTTTCTAGAAGGGTTCAACTTCTTACTTTTTAAAAAGTAATTCTGTATGGAATAAGCATAGCTGAAATATGGTTTATATTGAAAGGACATTTGGCATCTAGATATGTATACAAGGCTTCAATAGGACTTCAAAAACTACTGCTTATCCTATAAATTGCTCAAGGTATTCTTCCCATAGAAACATTTATTTAAGTATAGTAGTGCCTGGTTTATTGCAATTTTCTCTTTCTGTGGCTTGTTACTCAGATCACTTTTTCTCCAAAAGTATTAAATGGGAATTTCCAAAATTAAGCTCCCCACAAGCTTTCAATTGTCAGTTATTCTTGACCACATGATGGAACCTTTTACCATCCTTCCTCACTCCATCTGAAATAAGCCATCCCTTTGTCTGTGCAATTCTCACAGAAGACTCTACCTGTCCATTACTCATATGGTGGCTGGCAATCAGATTAACTGTCATACCATTACAGGGCTAGTGTCCGGGCAGCCCTTATTTAATATTGCTCCCGAAGTACAAAGTACAAAAGTAACAGTGCTGGCAATTCATCTGTGTCGAAGAGAAACCTAAAAACACACATTTAAGTGAGAAGGTCAGAGCTCTCAACTTAGGAAAGAGAACAACTCCCCTCCCAAGGGTGCTAGCATCTACATTAACAAATGTTCTGGCTGTGAAATAATGAAGACAGGGAAGGAAATCTATAATAGTTTTGTTACTGTCCCTCTGACAGTGAAAGGTACTGTCAGGATATGGTGAGGATTCAGTTGAGAGAGTATGTGTAGAAAGAGACATGGTATAAGTGGTACCTGCTTAAGGTCTTGTAGCATTTCCTGCGGATAAGTGGGACTACTAAACAAACACACTGATTTAAGTAAACATGTATAATTTGGCTGCTCACAGTTAGGGACTGTCTGTATAACCAGTTAAACAGAAGGTAGATTGTAAGGCCCACCATGGTTAGATAGCCTGAGGATGAAATCAGGGAGTTGCTAAGAAGTTTGTTGTGGTAGAATGCTTCCTCCAGATATTCCATTGAGGATCAATTGCCATCAGAAGAACAGCAAGCTGTCTTGGTGCAACGGTCTTTATCTGGGTATTGGATCATGAGATGGTTTCCAGGCAGGGATGTTGTTTCATTGGCTCTTTGTTTTCTGGAACAGTGGCATCCGGAGTTTGTCATGGGACTACTCAAGTTTCAAATCAAGAGCACAGGACACCCATCTTGGTGTCATACTTGAGTCCATCTATTAATCTCCCAATATTTCAGGTATCATATCTGTACAATAGACATGATGCTCATCTAACAGTAAGAAAGTCCATGTAAAGCATTCAAGAGGTGGGAGTCAGTCAGGTAAAAGTAGAGATATTTCTAGAAGCACTGATCAAATTATTTTCATTTCAAAGGGGGCACAATCACAAATTGCAATGTTCATTCAGGAATATAAATGAAGGCCTGGGTGTGCCAAGCTGGCTGACTGACTCAGCCAGTCAGACTTTGAGTTTCTAACAGTTCACAACACGAACAATTGTTCTCACTTTCTTAGCACTTTTAATCTCGTAGTTTTCATTATATGATGAAATCCATGTTAAGAACAGTATACATTTTTCTCAGCAGGCAAAAAAGGTTTGTGGTTTTTGGTCATTTTGTAACTAAGAAAGAGATTTTACAGTGGGTTATTTTCCCAAACATTTTTTAAATTACTTATTTATTTATTGTGTGTGTACATCTACACATGAGTCTAAGCCTGACATGACAGTGAAGGACAGAGAACAACTGTCACAAGTCAGTTCTCTCCTTGTACCATTGTAGTCCTAGGGACTGGACCTAGGGCATCAGGCTTAGTGGCAAGCACCTTTCCCCACTAAGCCATTTCATCAGCCACTCCACTCCCAACACATATACACCAACAGCACATTTTTAAGGTTATCATTAGGTCTGATACTAAATTTCTCTTTAACAAAAATTTCATTAAACTAACAAGCTTTAAAACAGTCTTTATTTTTGCTTTTAAATTACCTCAAAGACATGACAATCCCAGAAAGGCTTTTCAAGCCACCACTCAATGTCGCCTGAGACACAGAGTGTGAGTTCCACATGCATACTCTTTCTTTCTCCACCGGGGGTGAGGGATGGAGGGGTTGGCTACCTACATAAATAAACATTTCTCACAGCTGATGATTTTGCTATTTAAATGGGAACCGAGAAGAAAGTGCTTTTCTTAACAGAAAACCTTGGGTCTCATCCTTGGAATGATACTGAAAAGTGGCAAGAAGGAAATGGGGGAAATATTTATCCACTGGCTTCATTAGTACACGAAATGTTCCTTCCATGGAGCATACTGTCAACTTCCTCCCTCTGCCTTTGTGAGGGAAGCTGGAAGCTTTCCCTTCTTGCTCTATTGAACAAATGAATTCTGTTGCAGCTGGTATGGTTAACAGTACTTCACTGAACCTCTCTGTACTTAGGCTGAATCTGTATTTCTGCAGGGAGTGAGGCTCTCTCTGCCTCAGATGATAACAAGTGCTCTTGTTCCCATACCCACATGGCATTGGGCGGTGTTCACCAAAGCAAGGCTAACTTCATGCTCGGTACTGGAACGATGGGGAAATTTGGAGGCCAGATGTATACTTAGGATTTCTTAGTTGTTTGATCACATCAATGAAAGGATATGTAATCAATCTCCCCTAAGACAGTGAGTGGTATTGGCCATAACTCATTACTCCGCCAAGGATTTGGCATTTCAATCGATGGGAAATGATGTGTGATCATTCTAATTTATTATACATCATTCCCATCAATCGACGGGTTGAAGCCTTTACATAATAAGTACTTACAGACATTGTCAATCATTCTTGGTCTGAATGCCTCCCAATGCTGCCATTTGGGATATTCTCAAGCATCACGAAAATGGAATGTACCCCTCAAATCATAGCTACAATGATTTTATTCAGCAGGAGACAAGTAGATGACCTCTTACTGAGGATTCCATTCACAATTGCTTAAGGCTAATGCCATGACACAATATAAAGAGTGTTAAATGGATGAGTGTCCTCATTAGCCATGATTTCTCATCCAACCCATCCGAATGGTGATTCAAAGATGGTGGATGGTATTGGAAAAATTCTTGGGGTTCACTTCTCTTTTAAAAAGTAGTCAATCTCCTTCACTTACCTCCTTAAAAAAATACTATTTCTTGACTGCTTTTTGGAATACTGTCAAAACATATTGATTTTTCTGTTCTTTGTCAGTGAGGAGGATGACATCACAAAAGACAAACAAGAGATCATGCATGGCCTATACTTTGAAATAAGACCCCCATATGGCATTATTTCCCACACTGCACTAGATGCAGCTGTCTGATTTCATCAGTTCTTTTTGTTTTAAATTTGACTCTCATAAAAATAAAATAAGAAAAAACATGCTTGGGTAGGTATATTAAAGTAGTAGTGACAAGAGTCATGATTCTGGTCATTACATAGTACATGATTTTCATTTCATAGCATCTCACACAATCTAGCTGATGCTTCACTGTAGTTGGTGATTTAAATAAAAATGACCCTTTAGAGTTATGCAGAGTGGTGCTATTAGAAGGTGTGGTCTTCTAATTGGAGGAAATGTGTCAATTAGAGTAGGCTTTAAAGTTTCAGATACTCAAACCAGGTCCAATTTTTATCTCTTCCTGCTACTGGCCAATCCAGATTTAGAACTCCTAACTCTCTCTCCAGCACCAGGTCTCTCTGCCTGTCACTATGCTTCCTGCCATGATGATAATGGACTAAATCTCTAAACTGTAAGGAAGCCCCAATTAAATATTTCCCCTTATGTGTTGCTGTGGTTATGATGTCTCTTCACAACAATAAAACTAAGATAGTCACCTTATCACATTTTCTAGGTTATTATATATCCATTTTCTACTTTCTGTTATTTTCCAGAGCAAAACCACATGACTCTGTGCTCATATGGGACAAACAATTCTTAGCATCTTTTGAAAGAATAATGATGTACCTACCTTCTGTCATGATGCTCATGGCAGCCTCTTGGTGAGAACAGAAGTAAGTACATATGTTTTTGGTTTGGTTTGGTTTGGTTTGGTTGGTTGGTTGGTTGGTTGGTTGGTTGGTTGGTTGGTTTTCTGGCTGGAAATTTAACCTACCATGCCTATGACTATTTCCTGTTAATTGATGTGTGAAGAAAAAAGTAAACCAAACACAGAGGACTTTTCATCTTAATAAACATTTGTAAGGGAAAGAAAAGAAAGAAAACTGTTGATTTGCCTGTCAGCAACATTTGTACTATCAGCTATAGCTTTTCCAGATGCTCAAATGCTACCTGAGGAAGTCTATGGGTATGGAGAGGGAAACCTAACATGGTGCTTTGCCTGTGGTGGATGCAGATGGTAGGGAAGTCAGTTCAAGAATTTTGTGACCCACCCACAAGAAAGTATACTTCCATCGCATAAAAAGACCAATGAAATACTAAGACAATAGATTCCAGTAGATTCTGGCTCTGTGTATTTCAAAGCATTCATTAGCTCATCAAGATTTGCCCGAGCCAACAACTTCTAATACTGGAAGGAGAGGCCTTCGTCACTCCAAGCACCAGGCTTTCCTCTCTGCTTGCTCATCAGCAATCAGTGGGTCTTGGCAGAACCAGGGCTTACTGGGAAGCCAGCTGGCTCTGTTAGCTCTTCCTACACTCTGGGGCTTATCCAGGCTAATGAAGTATCACAGTTCATTATCCACCTTCCTCCTCTACCCCCCATGAAGAAGCTCCAGTGAATATCAGGTTTGGGGCAGGAAGCATCATTCCTGCTGAAGCTGCCAAAAACAGCTGCCAGTATCCTATAGAAAAACTAAGGTTTATCAATATTGGTACAAAAATGTTCACCGACCTTGAAGAGGGCTACAAGGCCACCTGAACAGGAATAAGAATTGTTATCTACTAATTCTGCCTTTTCCTAAATACATAGCACAATAATAACTAATTACTCAAGGCCTTGCTATATGCCAAGCACTATGTGTGTCTTAGCTTTCCTAGATCTTAAAAACCCATGAAGACATTGGTGCTATTGTTGTCTTAGTGTTTTAGGTGAGAACACAGTAACAGCAGGGCGTCATATAGGAAAAATGATTTGCCTAAAGTCACAGAGCATGAGAAAGAGCTGACACTCCATCTGAAGTGTCACTGTATGCATATCCTTATACAAGGAACAGGACAGCATTTAGAGAGCAAATGTGGTCCTTCAGCTCAAAGACAAAGAGGAAGTCAAGGAGAGCTTTGTTGGGCAGGAAGAGGGAAAGTGGCCAGCATCTAAACTATCCAGA
>JADRCD010203495.1:0-13833 GCA_019843815.1 Montemys delectorum
TTGTTTTTGTTGTAAGAGGTGGAATTAAGTTTGTGTGGATTTGTTGAAAGATTACTTTCTTGCTTCTTCTAGGGTGTAGTTTTGCTCCTTATGTTGATGTTTTCCATCTATTATCCTTTGTAGGGCTGGATTTGTGGAAAGATATTGTGTAAATTTGGTTTCGTCATGGAATATCTTGTTTTCTCCATCTATGGTAATTGAGAGTTTTGTTGGGTATAGTAGCCTGGGCTGGTATTTGTGTTCTTGTAGGGTCTGTATGACATCTGCCCAGGATCTTCTAGCTTTCATAGTCTCTGATGAGAAGTCCGCCGTACTTCTGATAGGCTTGCTTTTATATGTTACTTGCCTTTTTTCCCTTACTGCTTTTAAAATTCTTTCTTTGTTTAGTGCACTTGGTGTTTTGATTATTATGTGATGGGAGGAATTTCTTTTCTGGTCCAGTCTATTTGGAGTTCTGTAGGCTTCTTGTATGTTCATGGGCATCTCTTTCTTTAGGTTAGGGAAGTTTTTTTCTATTATTTTGTTGAAGATATTTACTGGCCCTTTAAGTTGAGAGTCTTCACTCTCTTCTATACCTATTATCCTTAGATTTGGTCTTCTCATTGCGTCCTGGATTTCCTGGATGTTTTGGGTTAGGAGCTTTTTGCTTTTTGCATTTTCTTTGACTGTTGTGTCAATGTTTTCTTTGGTGTCTTCTGCCCCTGAGATTCTCTCTTCTATCTCTTGTATTCTGTTGATGATGTTTGCATCTATGACTCCTGATTTCTTTCCTAGGTTTTCTATCTCCAGGGTTGTCTCTTTTTCTGATTTCTTTATTGTTTCTATTTCCATTTTTAGATTCTGGATGGTTTTGTTAATTTCCTTCACCTGTTTGGTTGTGTTTTCCTGTACTTCTTTAAGGATTTTTGTGTTTCCTCTTGAAGGGCTTCTAGCTGTTTACCTGTGTTCTCCTGTATTTCTTTGAGGGTGCTATTTACATCTTTCTTAAAGTCCTGCATCATCACCATAAGAAGTGATTTTATATCTGAATCTTGCTTTTCCGGTGTAATGGTGTGTCCAGGACTTGGTACGGTGAGAGAACTGGGTTCTGATGATGCCAAGTAACCTTAGTTTGTGTTACTAAGAGTAACCACCATCTGGTTATCTCTAGTGCTACCTGCCCTTGCTAAATCTGACTGGAGCCTGTCATTTCTGTGATCCTGGTTGTGTCAGAACTCCTCAGAGTCAAGCTGCCTCTGTGATCTTGGGCTTGTCAGAGCACCTGGGAGTGGAGCTTCCTCTGGGTGTTGTGAGACTGGCTGTGGAGCTTGCACCCAAGGTCTGTTCAGGACACCAGCCCAGAGAGACCAGAAGGAACCAGAGCCACTGGGCTGGCAGAGTTCCTGTGTGCCTGGTCCCTCTGGTCCCAATTACTCCCGGTGTTGGGACAGATGTTGGGTCCTCCCCACCTCTGATCCTGGACATGTCAGAGCACCTGGGAGTGGAGCTTCCTCTGGGAGTTGTGGGACTGGCTGCGGAGCTTGCGCCTAAGGTCTGCTCAGGACACCAGCCCAGAGAAACCAGCCCTTATTTAGTTTTAAAAAGGATATCTTTTGAAAAATTGTAAATGTTGAAAGATGAATGAGGTAGAGTAGGGGAATCACAGGGCTGTCATCTGATGGTGAGAATAAAAACATTTAATGGTTGCTTCTAGTAAGCACCATGTTGTGAACACATGTCACATGGTTCTTTGCAGACTAGATATGTCTCTAAAGGAGGAACCACAGTCTAATTAGACTGATCTATATTCGAAATGTACTAACAATTATAGTGAAGATAACCTTGGGACTGTATGTAATCATTTTTCTGAATTCAGATTTCCAATGTCTGGGTGACTACTGTCTACATGGTGAATGACCAGCAGTGGGCAAGCATTATCATCTATATTTCTGGGGGCCTCCATGAGTCTAGGTCCTATTAGGAAACAGATGGCATTGTCCAATAGTGCAAATGAAAGTTCAACAAAATATATCATTTACAAAGGGGTGGAAAAAGCAACCAGATGGTCTGTGCCGCAGAGTTAACTGAGCCAGTAAGCTATTTCCTAGACAAGGGAAAAAATGATTTGCTAGTCTTCGAGATCATAGTTACTGGCCACCAGTAAGAATGTTGGTCCTTGATGGAGCGACAGAGCAAAGTGTGGTGAGGTGAGTGTGAGCCAGAGGAACTGATACTGAATTGCAACCCTCACACTCATGCTATCCGAGATCCCAGGGGGCTTCATACTGATTGAAGCCAATAGCACATCAGAAGCAAGGTATTTTTACATGTCCACCTCTGTAGGTGCAGAACGGGGTGTTGTGTGAAGGTCCAAAAGTACCACTGTGCCTGAGCATCATAGCAGTGGAGAGCCCTACAAAGGCAGAGACATACTGGCCAAAGCTGGAAATGAAAGAAACAGAGCTAAGTCCATGCTGCCAAGGGGCTTCCTGCTGAGAACACTGAAACTAGGGTCAGGCACTGGCTCCACAGATGTGGGTATCCATTCGAAGATGTCCTTTTCTGCCTGAGCCAATGTGTGGGACTCTTTTTTCTTCTAAATATGGAAAGTGCCATTATTATATTTGGGTCATCCATGGAGTGTGCTGAACACTATTTTTATTACTGAAACCATATGAGATCAATATTATGATTAAGTACTTGTTTTGAAGGCCCCTTTCATAACACAGGTTATGAAAGATTATAACAAAATGCTTCTGCATAGGATTTATGTTGATATTAAATAAAAGACATAAAAAGTGACTTTTAAAGCTATGTAGTGGGCTGGAGAGATGATTCAATGGTTAAGAGCACTGGCTGCTCTTAAAGAGGCCCTGGGTTCAATTCCCATCACCCACATGGCAGCTCACTACTGTCTGTAACCCCAATAACAGAGGATCTGCCACCCTTACACAAACATGTAGTCAGAACACCAATGTACATAAAAATAAATAAACCTTAAGAAAAAGCTATGAAGCTGGTCATGGCTATTAAGTCAGATGGTGGCTCTAGGGAGGTGACAATGTGCTCCTTAGCAACAGTTTGGAGATCCTTTTTCGGGATCTAACTGGATGAGTATATTCCTCACCTCTCATCAGGAAAACATCTCTGAGCCACAGACAGAGTCCACTGCCAAAAACCACAACCAATCAAAATTCAGAACTGTGGAGCCCAGTTCCACCTGATAGCCCTATAACACACCTCCTGCACCTAAGGCTTGGGATCACTGTGGAGCAGGCATTCCCTGTGAGACTGTGTCTCCTAGGATGGGAGCTACACCCATAAATTTTCAACAACATGGCTGCCATGTTGTTTCAACAACATGTATGTGTATAAGTGTGTGTGTGTCTATATATATGTATATATACATATATATATTCATGAGAAGCACAGAAAACTAATCAATGATGAGTGGGAGGAGAACAATGGTCAGCCCATTGGGTAGTGTGTGTGTGTGTGTGTGTGTGTGTGTGTGTGCGTGACAATAAGAAAGGAAATAGAGGCCATAAATTTTAAAAGAGAGTAAGTGGGCAGGATACATGGCAGAGTTTGACAGGAGGAAAGAGAAGGGGGAAATGATATAATTATAATCTCAAAAACATATTTTATTATATAGACACACCAGAAGAGGGAGTCAGATCTCATTACGGATGGTTGTGAGCCACCATGTGGTTGCTGGGATTTGAACTCAGGACCTTCGGGAGAGCAGTCAGTGCTCTTACCCACTGAGTCATGTCAACAGTCCTCAAAAACATATTTTAAAAAGCACTGCTGGCATTACTATTAAGAACAGCATGACCCCTGAGCAAGTGGTAAAGGAGGGAAATTACATTATGAGATTTTCTCATCCAATCACGGCCAGGCATTCTGCTTGCTTGGTTGGGCAGTGAAGTCTAACCGAAGCAGAGGTGAATGCAGCCCATTTGGCTCTGTGTCATGGAGTGCGACCCCAAGGCCAGGGTGTACATGATGTACAGAGCACTGTGATCCCACACAGACATGGTAGGTAGGATGCTATTAAGGGTCTCCTGCTACATTTGCTCGCTTGCTGGCCTTTTGTTGCTTGGAAACGCTGGAAGTTTAGACTGTTGACAGAGACAGGAGTACTATGGCTTCTGCTTCTCAGGAGAAACTGTTAATTCTGATAAATGTATGGATTCACTATGTGAAAACTCAGGTCTTATTTACCTCAGTACCTTGTGTCCCTTGCCCCTCCCTGCTAGTTGGCTCAGCACCAAAGACAGGCTCAGGTGTAATGGGATGTTTCACTTCATGGAGAGAACTTTATGCACACACGGGATCATAAGTAGTTCCTTATTTGCACACTGAATGTTCACAATACAATAATAGTAACTGGTTTGGGGGTATAGCTCAGCAATGCAGTTCTTGCCCAGCATGTCCAAGGTTTTGGGCATGTTCTATGCCTCAAAAAAAGAGAAATTAAAAAGAACAACAGAAGCTAACACTGAGGTCCGTGCCTATCACAGCCCTAGACAGTTTTCCTGATTACTCCAATCCTCAAGAGACCCAGCTCATGTTATCCCTAGTAATACTTAATGAACAAGCTGGAGTGCACACTTTTTCAATGACCCATTGTCGGTTAGGTGTTAGACACAGGAGCTGAACACAGGCCACCCCACTTCTGCAGCCAGAAACCAAGACCACAACTGTATCTTCCTACAACATGCTATGACCTTGTTATGTAGCCCAGGCTGGCTTGGAACATGCAATCTCCCTGCCTCTTAATTCTTTTAAGCACTGGCTCAGTATACAGTGCTTTGGATAACAGGCTAGAACATTTTGAGCTTTACCAAGAACCTAAATTTGAAAGTGGTAACAATCAATAATTTTTCGTTTTAGAATATGGATTAGATTTGGTGCTAGGGAGTCAACCATATCTACAATTTAATGTAATTATTTAGTCCATATCTATGATTTATTCATTGGAGGAGTTTCCACTTCTATTCCCAACATAGCTGAGACTGTACACTATTAAAGAGTCCTCGATGAGTTCCATCCACTCAAAAGATGGCAACAAGGGAGGCTATCAGAAATTGTTATTTGCTCTCGATGTATACTGCAGACAAGTGCCCGAGGTGGCTCTGATGGACAGAACAGATGCAGAACAACAGACTGCCTGTGAGTGGAAATACGATGTAGCCTTTCAACACAGAGATTAGTGTTAGAGGGTAGAATTTAGAGATGCCGCCAGCAGTTTCCTCTGGAATTACAACTTGAACCCATTGTAAGAGCATATTTAAGAGCCGGGCAGTGGTGGCACACACCTTTAATCCCAGCACTTGGGAGGCAGAGGCAGGCAGATTTCTGAGTTCAAGTCCAGAGTTTTTTTTTAAAAAGATTTATTTTATGTGTATGAGTACACTGTAGCTGTACAGATGGCCATGAGCCATCATCTGTGTGGCTGCTGGGAATTGAACTCAAGACCTCTGCCGGCCCTGCTCGCTCCAGCCCGCTCTCTTGGGCATAATTCACTACAGCTGTCTTCAGACGCACCGAAAGAGGGTGTCAGATCTTATTACGGGTGGTTGTGAACCACCATGTGGTTGCTGGGATCCGAACTCAGGACCTTCCGAAGAGCACTCAGTGCTCTTACGCGCTGAGCCATCTCACCAGCCTGTATATGTTTATGTGTATATGTGTTTACATGCTGTTGGAAGCCAGAAGTCAACTCTGGTATAATCCTTAGTCGCCTTCCACCTTATTTGTCACTGGGATTACAGATATGTGCTGCCAAGCCCAGTGTTTTATGTGGGTGCTCAGAGTCCAAAATCAGGTCCATATGCTTGTGTGGCAAGTACGTTAGTGACTGAGCAGCTTTCTAGCACCCGTATGAACACTGGAAGAGATTTATTTTATTTTTATCTATGTGTATGTGTATGTCAGTATACGCCATGTGTGTCTGAGTACCCTTGGCGGCCGGTTGTAGGTGGTTGTGAGATGCCTGACAGGAGTGCTGGAAACTGAACTGGGGTCCTTTGGAAGATCAGCAAACACGGCTAACCACTGTGCCATCTCTACAGTCCCTAGAGGATATTTTTCAAAAGAGATAATTCCACAACTCTATCATCCACAGTAACTACATGAAGCATTGTTTCTAAATCTACCTGCAAAGTAGAGAACTGTTCCACAATATTAACCATTGCTTTATTGTACTTATTGGTCAACTTGATTTTCTTCTGTCTGGGTGTCTGGTATTGCTCAATCACTGGCCATCGAACCTCACAGTGCTTAGAAAAGGCATTTGTCTTCATTTCACTTATGCCACCTCTAACCTCAAGGCCCAAGTTCACCTGCAAATCCTCTCTGCTGCTCCACCCTGCCTGAACCATATCAGACACATAACTAACACAAGAAGCCCATGTGCCTTGAACTAACTTATCGAAGAAATACCTACACCATGAAAAACCAAGTATCTCTCTCCCCTACCCCCAAACACACCATTCTTATAGAAATATTTGCCAATGAGAATCACCTAGATGAACCTTGGGACACAGAACTTAAAAAAATTATAAAGTTCGTCAAAGAATTCAAAAGTTTTAGAATAACACAACAGAACAGCTCAATGACCTTAGAGAGGACGATATCTGAATGCGGCTCAAGAACACACAGACACAGCTCATGGAAATAAAGACAATCCAGACCTGAAAATGGAATTCAGCAACAAGATAGAAACACTGAAGAAGACACAGCTGAAATGAAGAGGGAACTGAAAGCCCAATAAGCCAACTGAAAAACTCAAGAAAAACCTTACAAGAAAAATAAATCAAGTGGAAGATAGAATATCAGAATTCAAAGAATCTAGACAAAATAAGCAAAGAATATGAAAATATTTTTTATTTTTTATTTTTATTTTTATTGTTTTTTGGTTTTTCGAGACAGGGTTTCTCTGTATAGCTCTGGCTGTCCTGGAACTCACTCTACAGAGTGACCAGGCTGGCCTCGAACTCAGAAATCCACCTGCCTCTGCCTCCCAAGTGCTGGGATTAAAGCGTGCGCCACCACTACCCGGTGAAAATGTTTTTTAAACATGGGAAAGGAACACACAGAAAATCTGAGACACCTTGAAAAGACCAAACTTTCAAATTATAGGCATAGAGGAAAGAGAGAAAGGAATCCCAAGTCAACGGCATAGTCCAGGTCTGCAACAAAATCACGAAGAAAACTTTTCAAATCCAAGGAAAGACATGTCCACAAAGATATAAGAAACACACAGGATACCAAATTCACGAGACCAAAAAAATTCCCATGGCATGTTATAGTTAAAATATTAATATACAGAACAAAGACAGGGTATTGAAAACTCATTCAAACAACAGATGATTCCCAAAGGGAACTTTGAAAGCCAGAAGAGACTGAAGCAACCATGACTCCAACCTAGACTACTTCCCCAGCAAAACTATTTACTTTAGTGAGTAAAAAAGAAAAAGTGCCAGGATTAAAGAGCAAATCAACCTTGAACAAAATGCAGGAAACATATTTCAGGCTCAAGAGAAGAATAAGCATAGCCATGAGACAGGAGAGAAATATGAAGAAATCATTACTAAAATGCAGAGTAAAATCAACAGCACAATAACTGTGATTAACACACAACTTTCAACAATAACTTTAACTATCAGTGGCCTCAGTTCTCCAACCAAAAGCTATAGACTGACTGAATAGACCAAGAAAAAAACCACCTATTTGTTATCTGCAAGAAATACATATTAGCTTCAGACAGGCACCACCTTAGAGTAAAAGGATGGGCAAAAATACTCCAATACAATGGGACCAGAAGCAAGCAGGTATCTCCATCCTAGGATCCAGCAAAATAGACCTCAAGCTAAACTAATCAGAGGCAATAAAGAGGGAGAGTCTCCTCTAATCCAGGGGACAGTTAACCAACAAGGAATTACTATCCTAAACCTATACGCATCAAACCCAGTGAGCCCCATTTCATAAAAATGCACCACTGAATTTAAAGACAGTCACACCAACCCATTCATAGTAAATGATTTCAACTTCCCACTTTCTATCATAGATAGGTCATCTGTGCAAAAACACACAAACTTTAAGTAACTCATTGCTGAGTGATGAATGGGGCAAAGAAGAAATCAAGAAACAAATAAAAAAATGAAAATGAAAACACAACAGAACCTCTGGCGCATGCTAAGAGTCCTGCTTCAAAGAACAGTCATAGCTCTAAGTGTCCGCATAAGGATGGATGGAAGGAAGGAAGGAAGGAAGGAAGGGAGGGAGGGAGGGAAGGAGGGAGGGAGGGAGGGAAGGAGGGAGGGAGGGAAGGAGGGAGGGAAGGAAGGAGGGAGGAAGGAAGAGCACATGCACACACAAATACATACTAAATGATACAACCTAAAACAGACCTACAATAGACGAGGAGATTTAAATAGCAATAAAAACAACAACAAAAGCTCCACAGCAGAATTCCATCAGACTTTTAAAGAAGATCTACAGCCAATCTCTTTGTTGCTGTTGTTATTTGCTTCTCCAGCCAGAGTTTCACTGTGTCCTGGCTGTCCTGGAACTCACTCTGTAGACCAGGCTGGCCTTGAACTCAGAGTTCTGCTCTGCCTTCAAAGTGCTTGGATCAAAGGTTTGGACCACCCCCACTTGGCTATACAATCCTTCTTAAACTACTCAGACAAAACAAAACAAAACAAAACAAACAAACAGAAACAGAGGAAGCACTCCCAAACTCCTATATGAAACCAGTATCACTTTAGTACCAAAAGCCAGATAAAGACATGTCAACAAAGGAAAACAGGCCAATTTACTTGATGGACATAGACTCAATAAAATACTTGCAAACAGAATACAGACATACTTCAAAATGATTATCCACCACAATGAAGTTGGGTTTTATCTCTGAGATACAGGGATGGTTCAACAAACTCAAATCAATAAATGTAATATACCCTTTACCATACAAATTGACTTAAAGGCAAAAGTCATATGATCCTCTCAATAGATGTAGAAAAATCCTTTGTCAACATCTAACATGTCTTCATGATAAGAGTCCTAGAGAATGTAGAGCTAGAGAGAACATACCTCAACACAATATAGGACAAATATGAACCCCACAGCTAACGCCATCCTAAATGGAGAACAGCTTGAAGCCACCCCCCTGAACTGAGGAACAAGACTGGGCTGCCCACCACCCCGCTCCTTCTCAATGCTGTGCTCAAAGTGCAGCCAGAGCAGTAAGACAAGAAAAGGAAACGAAAAGAGTCCCAATAGGGAAGGAAAAATCGCACTATCCCTATTTGTAGATGTCACAGTACTATACATGAGATTCCAACAATTCTACCAGAAAACCCTAGGAATGATAAGCACATGCAGCAGTCTGGAAGAATCAGCTTGCCCAAATCAATGGCTTTTCTATATACCATCACCACCAATACAGAGAAGGAGCTTGTGGATACAATCTCATTCACAATAACCTCAAAGAAAATACCATATCTAGACATAAACATAATCAAGGAAGGGAAGGACCTCTACATGAAAACTTTAAACCTCTAAAGAAAGAGATAGGAAAGACACTAGAAATTGGAAAGACATCTTGTGTTCATGGATCAGTAGAATTAATACTGTATAAATGACCATTTTACCAAAAGCCATTAATAGGTTCAATGCAATCCCAATCAAAATCCCTGTCCCATTCTTCACAGAAATAGAAAAAAAAGCTGTCCTCATATGGATCCACAAAAGACCCCACACAGACAAAACGGTCCTGAGCAAAAGGAACAGTGCTGGAGGGATTACAACTGCAGGTCATGAGATACATTTCAGAGACAGAGTAACAAAAAGCAATATGGCTTTGGCACAACAGTGACATGAAGACCCAGACATGAGCACATGCAACTTCAGCCATTTAATATTTGACTAAGACACAGACAACTCAGACAACAACCTGGAGGAAAGACAGCATCTTCAACAAATGGTCATGGGAAACTGGATGTCCACATTGCAGAAGAGAGAAAGTAGACCTGTATCTGTCCCCTTGCACAAAAACTAACTCTAAATGGGACAACGGCCTAAACGTGAAGTACAGAAGCTGCTGGGGAAAACACACGTGGTATTCTACAGGATATAGGTGCAAGGACTTCTTGAACAGGACTCCATTTGTCCAAGAATTATGGCTAACAATTGACAAGGGAGACTTCATGAAACTAAAACCATACACCAACGCCGCCGCCACACCACCATCAAAACTATTAAACAAAAAGAATCTGCCTGGCGCATGCCTTTAAACCCAGCACTTGGGAGGCAGACGGCAGGCGGATTTCTGAGTTCGAGGCCATCCTGGTCTACAGACTGAGTTCCAAGACAGCCAGGGCTACACAGAGAAACCCTGTCTTGGGAAAAACAAAACAAAAACAAAACAAAACAAAAAACAAAAAGAAAGAAAGAAAAAAGAAAAAGAAACCATGAATTGTAAAGACAGCAAGAGGAGTACATGCGAGGGTTTGGAGGGAGGACAAGGAAGGAGAAATGGTGTAATTATATTATAATTTCTTTCTTTCTTTTTCTTTCTTTCTTTTTTCTTTTTTTTTTTTTTTTTTTTTTTTTTTTTTTTTTTTTTTTTTCTTTTTTCTTTTTGGAGACAGGGTTTCTCTCTGTGGCTCTAGCTGTCCTTGGAACTTCCTTTGTAGACCAGACTATCCTGAAGTTCAGAGAGCTCCCTGCTTCTGCTCCTAAGTGCTGGCCTTTAAGGTGTGCAGGCTTTGAGTTTTTAAAAATTATTTGAAAAAACAAGCAAATCAAATTCCTTGACTAAGAATTCAAGGATTTCATGAAGGGCACAGTAGGGTTTTAAATAAGCAAGCATGGGGTTTGGACAACTTCATGGTTTATAAACAGTCAAGCTGGCCTGACTGGCGACCCTAACCTTTAATGATTATCCTACGTCCATATCCTCACAACATAAAGTAACTCACAGGCTCAAGTTTAAGCCCTGAATGCATGTCCTCTCCAGTGCTAGCTTCCTGCTTCATAGAGAACATCCTTCCTATCCCTGCTGTGTCAGGGTCAGTGGCAGAGAGACCCAGTGTTTTAATATTGTGTGTTTCATGTTTATCCTCTGCATAAAGTTTTCAACAACAGGGTAAACATTAAGTCCTCAACTTATCTATTTACTTAGTCTTAAATGGATGCATCATTTAGGCTACTATTTATCTAGTGTGAGTGTGGCAGCGGCTGATGCAGATGCAGCTGCAGGGCAGTGGACAGCACCTAGGCACTATTGATGTTAAGATCCTGAAAAATGAGCAGAGCTTGACCCTGCAGTTGTCTTAGTTCCTTTTCTTCCTGCTGTGTTCCTATTCATCAGTACTCAGGAAGGAAAGGGAGAGGAGGGAGGAGACAACGCTCAGATAAGATGACTTCAAACACTTGTCGACAGACTAAGAAAAGAGTGTTCATGGCTTTGGAAAAGCTTAAAAACAACTCTTTAGTTACAGCGTCCATCCATGTAATCTGTAGCATGCTGGTCTTTTAGGGAAGCCATAGGGGAAAGACACCAGGTCTCTTTGTTTTCCAGCTTCATTGGGTTACAGTAAAAGTTATACTTCTGATAAAATACTCTGGTGGACAAAAGGTATATAATATGACGTATTGTTATTTATGCACACCATAAAATGACCACAATTAATATATCCATTTCCTCATCGTGCCTTTGAAAATTGCAGTAGCATAGTATATGTGGCCCTAGTTGTCGATGAAAACCCTAAAACATTTACTGCAGCTATAATTTCTATTCAGCCAATTGATAGGTCAGACTTTTGTCTTATTATTGTATGACACACTATACTAAAAGGGTTCATGGCTGCATAATTCTTAATGTACCATCTCTACCAAAGAACCTCATCAATCAGGAAGATGGACACAAGACTTGATTCAGAGTGGAACTGATTTACTAGTCTTTAGAATTTCAGGGTAGCAGCAGATCGGCAGATAGTATCAACTGATTTGAATTACACTCCTTTGATTAATTACTATTTGTTTTAACTAGACAGGAATTATTTCCATCTATCAACCATTCCCAAAGTCCCATGTATGTACCTAAAGTTTGCCCACAGTTTTGTTTGTTTTGTTTTGTTTTGTTTTGTTTTTTTAATTTCCACTTTGCCATTCAATCTTTGATCTGGGAAGACTATGTATCATAAGTTCTGAATTCTTTTTGCATGCATAAGATATATGTGGTACCTCAGGGTGTGGTGCCTCCGGGGACACAGCTTAACAGCCTTAGTAAATGCAATTCAGCCAGAAGGGAGCTGAGCAGCAGCTGAGCCAGTCTCATAATTCACATTGGGGAAAGCCCTTGGAATTCAGAGGCATACTGCCCAGCTGGAGAGACAAATCTAATCCCTGCTAATGATCTTTCTCCCTCTCCTTCCTATCCGGGCCCTGCTTTTTACACATGTGCACTTAATTACATATGCTCACTGAGAGTCCAGTGTAGCCAAACAACACAGCACCCAGGATTAAATTACACAGCAAGACGTCCAGACGTCACCTGGCCCCGACATCCAGTATAATTAATGCTGTCTGTATTTCACAATGTGCAGCTTAAGAGTTCAAGATTTACAACTAGATACTAATATTTAACAGTGATGATATGATTTTACTGTAAGACAGAATAAAATAAGTTTGGCTTCTGAAAGGATTTAAATTGAAAATACACATTAAGAGAGAAGACACACATTAAGGTTAAGACTTAGCTTTAAATAATACTTAAAGCTGCTAACAAAAATATGCATAGCATAATAAAGAAGTTAAGAAAAATATAAATAAAAGCTCAAAACAATGAAGTAAAAATTAGTAGGCAAAAAATTTTAAAAATACCGTCTAGCAACATGTAAAAATAATTCACAGAATTGGACCAGTGCTTTCTTTGGATCAAAGTAAGAACAAGTAAGAGCAGTTTCTGTTTCTTCTTCCAAGGGAGCCTCCTTTCAGAGGTGTACCCCAAGAGGGAAAGACAGCAAAGCCACAGTGCGACTCCTCAGATACAGTGCACACTTCCCAAGTACCTCTCCAGACTAGGGGACATATCCCAAAGTTCCAGAAAGGTGGCACACGGCAAGAGGTTTCGAGCTAGCAGCTCGTGGAAGGCCTGATTGAATCCATTAGGGCTCAAGCCCCAGCCAAGATAGACAAAGCTTTGACTGTTTTGTTTATTTTTTATACCTGAGCTCTAGATGTTCGTAAGAGTCTAGGGGTGTAATTCAGTGGTGGTAGAACACACCCCAAGACCCTCAGCACTGAAAACACCCACCCAAGAAGAGCTGACACCCCCCCCATGAAAATGCAAGAATATGACTTGAATATTTGCCTTAATATTTAATTTCCACAGTTCAAATCCCACTAAAAAGTCTGACTATTTGTTCCTATAATCTATAATATTCTTCACATTCTGATGAAACTTCCTTTTAAACAGTATTTTGATAAATAGGAACACTTGTGTATAGTCATTTCTAAACAGTACAGATTATTTTTAAAAGACAGAGGTAAATGTCTGCTGAAGTAAGTTGGGGGTGATGAGGTGGAAGTCGCCATCTGGGGCTATAAATTACTATCATGCTGCATGGTAACGGATAGAGGGCTGGTCCATAAGGCTCCCTGAGGAGATTCCATCTATCAATGCAGCCATCCATAGAAGGCTCCAAGGGAAGGGCAGTTCTGAGTCCAGAAAGGACTTCTGCTACAGCTGCAAGATACAGCATGGTCTGGCTTTGGCTTTCCAAAGCAACATGGACAACACACACACACACACACACACACACACACACACACACA
>JADRCD010203496.1:0-13330 GCA_019843815.1 Montemys delectorum
AAGTACAATCCACAAACCACAAGAAACTCAAGAAGAAGGAAGACCAAAGTGTGGATACTTCATTCCTTCTTAAAAGGGGGAACAAAATACCCATGGAAGGAGTTGCAGAGACAAACTATGGAGCAGAAACTGAAGGAAGGACAATTCAGCAACTGCTCTATCTGGGAATCCTTCCCATATTCAATCATCAAATCCAGACACTATTGTGGATTCCAGCAAGTGCTAGCTGATAGGAGCCTGATATAGCTGTCTCCTGAGAGGCTCTGCCAGTGCCCGACTAACACAGAAGCAGAGGCTCACAGCCATCCATTGGACTGAGCACAGGGTCCCCAATGAAGGAGCTAGAGAAAGGACCCAAGGAACTGAAGGGTTTGCAGCCCCTTAGGACAACAACAATATTAACAAACTAGTACCCACAGAGCTCCTAGGGACTAAACTACCAACCAAAAAGTACATATGGTGGGACTAATGGCTCCAGCAGCATATGTAGCAGAGGACGGCCAAGTCGGTCATCAATGGGAGGAGAAGCTCTTGGCGAAAGGTTCTATGCCCCAGTGTAGGAGAATACCAGGGCCAGGAAGCAGGAGAGGGTGGGTTGGTAAACAGGGGGAGGGGGAGGAAACAGGGGTTTTGTTGTTGTTGTTGTTTATTTAAATTTAAATTAAATTAAATTTTATTTTATTTCTTTTTTTTCAGAGGGGAAACTGGGAAAGGAGATATCATATGACATGTAAATAAAAAAAATCTAATAAGAAAAAAAGAATACCCACTATCTAAAAACAATCCCCACCTATATTCTTATATGTACTTGCACAAATTGTTTATTCATTATCATTCAGTAAATATCTCTTTGCTTACAAAAACCCCCCCCACTTAATACCTTGATACAGTGTACACAGTTTCATTAAGATGCACATTTAAGATAAATTCCAGTTAGGTATACTTTACAGCTCTCATCGAATGCAATGGGTTATTAAAACATAAAAGGGAAGAAGACATGAGGTTGAGAGGGAATTTGTTGTGTGTGTGTGTGTGTGGGGGGAATCCTCTGGAACTTAGAAAGTGGAATGGGATGAGATATTCTCAAAATACATTGTATAAATGAATGACGTTCTAAAAGGGTAAGTTAGTTTAAAAAAATAAATATTCTACTTATAATGTAGTATTTTATTACTCCCTTCTGACAAGATTGCAAAAACATGACCACAATTCCTTGCAGATCCTCCCACCAAGAGAGACTCTTATTTTCTGTTCCTTTCATCGAGCCTGGGTTTGTAATTCGTTTGGTTTACTGGAATGGCAGGAGCAATCACAGGAGGGTTGAGCATGAGTTCTAAAGGGGCTTTGCAGGCTCTCGTCATGGCTGTTTCATAACCCTTGTCGTTGTTGGCTATGTGAAAAAGGCCACACTTTGGCCTGGTTGGGCTGAACAGAGAAATCTGGCTTTAAGGACAGATATCATATAGAGCCACCTAACCAAGCTACTGAGAATTGGGAGGTCCTCAGGTGAGTCCGTAGTTGCCCACAGATGCCTGAGCGACTAGCTGAGACAGCCAGTCCCATCCTAGTTCACTAGAACTACACAGTTAAAGCCCAATACAAACTGATAAGCCACTCTATGATGAATTTAAATAGTAGTAGTTATATGCTAGTAAAATTTGTGACTAGTTTGTAAACAGCAAAGGCAAATTGATGATCACTAATTGTTGAAATCTATGCAGGGATACTGAGGTTGTTCGTGTCAAGCCTCTGACTCCAGCATACTCTCACTGAGCAGTGAGAACTGGCTGTGGGTATAGCCTTACCTTGATTGGGTTTCTATAGAAGGACTCCTTTCCAGACGATGGATACGACATAGCAATAATACGCTCTGGAAGTCAAAGTAATCGCTATAATGAACATCATGATAGAGACGACACAGTAGATAAAAATTTCACCTACATAGAATGAACCCCCTTTTTAAAAATAAAAAGTAACATTCAGAAAAGAAGTAACAACACATTCTCCTAATAATCAAAATGATATAAAACATTAAATTATCCAGTATAATAATAACTATTAAATTGACATGGTTCTCTTAAGACTCTGGGCCACAGGTTTTTGTTGGCCTAAGTCTCTCATTTTATCAGTGGGACTATAATTTCTTTTCTTTAGCAAATCAAACCATACCAACCAACCCAACCGACCAAACCAACCCAACCCAAACCAGCCAACCAAACAAGCCAGCCTGGGCTCCAGTAAAGGCAGCGAGTAAGTCCGTTAGTGTTTGGCGCTCACATGACTTGGGAAATTTGAGATCAAGAGTAGAAACCTCCATTTCTGGAGTTGTAAGAAGATTACAAAGACTTTTGGTATCCTTGGGACCAATATTAAATACCAGAACTGAATAAATGAAAATTCAATGAAAAATATTTCAAGTGATAATCCATTCTATCTTCTGTAACCTGATCAAGCGGCTGTAGTTTGAAATGACATGAACAGATACTTCCATTGTCCTGGTCATACTGCCACGGTGACATATGTGCTTGTAGGTAAAGAATGCTTTGGAATAACATGGCAGATAAAAGAGAGAATGTAGTACCTATCACTCATAAGCAAAATACAAAATTTTTATAAACAACGCCGATGGGCAAGTTTCACCAACCAGTGACATAAGTGAGGTCTAGGTCGAAGCCATCCTTCCTGTAGCGTCGCTTGTTACCCGAAACCTGAATTGGGAAATCATAAAGTTGTGAACCATAAATCAACAGGAAAAGAACATGATATATATAGATATAGAGATAGATAGATAGATAGATAGATAGATAGATAGATAGATAGATAGAGAGATCTACAAACCTCACATGTATTTCCCTCAAACACAGTGCAAAGGTGTGCTGACACTCACCAGGTGCCTAGTCAGATTTTCAAGTTGTCTCTTTTGATGAGCCAGTTGCAAAATTCTTACCAGAATGAGCAGTCGTAGAGGCCGAAGTAAAATTGCCAGTCTAAATCAATGTATAAGTAAAAATTTAAATATCCATTTTGTTTTTCAGTGTTTTGGCTACAAAAACAGAATGTTTGGTTAATATGGATTAAAGTTAACACTTTAAAAAGATTAATTACCTATTAAAAACAGAATGTTTGGTTACTATGGAGTAGGTTTAACACTTTTATAACTAGTGATTTTCTTATTTTTGGTGGTGCTGTGGACCAAGGCCAAGGCCCTGTGCATGACTGGCAGGCTACTCACCATTGACCTATTCCTCCTGTTCTGTTTGGAACGGTGTGGTTTTTAGCCAGGACAATGTTGTTTTACCCCCATGTAGAGGACACAGGGCAATGTCTAGACACATTTTCAATTGCCATACTATTATTTTGGCATAGTGTTGCTATGATAGCGAGTGTGTAAAGGCAGGGGAGGTGGATAAACCTCTCAGCATGAGCGGCATCCTCTTCCAGAATTTTCTGACCTAAAATGTCAATAATGCTAAGTTTGGGAAAGACAGGCTCAGAATTTGTGGTTTAACATGAGTAGCTTTCTTTTTTTCTTTTCCTTACTTGTATGTGTGTGTGTGCCTGTGCGTACATGCGAGCACGCACATGTGCGTGTGTGTTCATCAATAATCGCCTGTGTAGTTTATATCAGTAAGCAGGAAAGCATTACTCTCAGTGAAGAACATCTGAAAACAGACCGAAATACTGACCAAGTAAGCTGGCTGGTGTTTCTCCTGTCATCAAAAACACCAACAGTGAGAACTACTGTTCCAAAACACCGGGTTCTTAATTTGAGGCCACATGAACAAGCCACCTGGAAAAGCTCTTGAAAGTTCTTTAAAGCGTGGGATGTGGATGGCTCAGCAATGAAGAGCACTTATTGCTCTTACAGAGGGCTGGGGTTTGGTTCTCAGCACCCACATGGCAGCTGAGAACCATCTGCAACTCCAGTCCTAAGGGACCCAATACCTTGTTGTAGTCTCTGCAGGCAACATTCACATGTGGCTCACATACACACATATGTACATACACGAAGGCAAACACCCATACATATAAAATAAAGGTAAGTAATGAAAATAAAGCATGGGGTAATAGGCCCCAGAGCCAGTAATTCAGTGCCTCTCAGGTGGCTCTTGTGTGACTGCTTAGGTTCCAACACACAGCACATTTAGTTGAATACTAGATTGAAGTCCCGGGAAGTTAGGGTACCAAGAGAAAGCCATTATTTGACATAGGATAAACCTACCTCCCCATCTTCCCCAACACACACATGCTCTTCCTTCTATATTGCCAGTCAATAGCAGGGTGAGAGCGAGGGAGAGAGACAGGGAGAAGAAGAGGGAACACTCCTGATAGATCCTAATGGTTCAGATTTTACCAGAGTTTTCTCATTTCTACTACAACTCCACTGCAAACTCTTCCCCACTGCTGCTGTGTCTGCTGTCTGTGTTACCTCCTGGCTTCCTGCTGTGTCTGCTGCCCCTCAGACATCTTAATTGGAGTCAGTCAAATTATACACATGCTTCACACTCTCTTGGTTATAGGGAGAGTCCAGGACTATAGAACTTTACATAAAAGGCATTTGTGGTTGAAGCACAAACGGGAATTTATAGATCATTTCATATTGTAAAATTAAAGTTGATTGTAAGAGGAGTTGAGTCTAGTTTTTTCCCTTTGCATATTCTCTTTTATTTATCTAAAGATTCTTAAAGGTATACCCTTAAATAAACCCTAAATGCCAGCATCTTTTAGTTTCAAAGTACATGGAAGCTTTTTTTTTTTTTAATAAATGTTTCACTTTTAAACCACTTATCTGGTATATAACCCGAGAGTTCAAAGTTAAAATATTAAATAAAACCAAGAAAATTCAACAACAATGAAAAAGGAAACAAACAACCCAGAAGAATAAAAGGGGAGTTTTGAGAAGTAAGCCAAATGTTTCATACCTTGGGATATCTCTGAGAAAGCGTTTGTCATAAAGTGCATAAATGACAGCCACAAACACAGTCACACCAATGACCACAGCGTCTAGGGTGTTCAGTACATCGGAGAAATAACGCTGTCTCCTGAGTGGGAGATGGCAAGGTTTTAGAGCCCAAGTTTCTCATGAAGGGACTCTACTTTCAGCCCTATTGGCAGTCCCAGGAAGAATTGTGTGTCTTAGTCTATATTTTCCTGAGAGTCTAACCCAATTACTGGCCCATGGTCCCCACCTTGTCACCTGCATGTAATTCTGTCCCAAGGATATATGTTTTGTGGGCTACAAAGGTTGACTGGAGTTGAGGCTTAGCTGTGCAGACTTTGAGTGTCGTCCCCTGTGCTGGGATAGAGCTGTTTAGTAACACAGTTGTTCGAGCTGATCATGCTTCTGTAGGCAATTTCAATAAACTCGCTATTTCATCAAAGTAAACAGAGAATTCCATCCTAATGTCAAGACTATAGGTCTAAGGGAAAATTAGAATGTCGATTTTAAACTTTTCAGTTAGTAAATTTCCATTTATGTGTCTATCACTATCGTCCATCTTCCTTAGTCTTCTTTGGGTTTCATTGCTGTGCAGGGACAACATGACCAAGGTAACTCTTATAGCGAAAGACAAACATTCAATTGGGGCTAGTTTACAGTTTCAGAAGATTATTAGTCCGTTATCATCATGGTGGGAAGCATGGCAGCATGCAGGCAGATGTGGGACTGGAGGAGCTGAGAGTTCTACATTTTGATCTGAGGGTAGCCAGGAGGAGCTACACTGGGTGTACCTTGAGCTTATCTATGAGACCTCAAAGCCCACCCCTATAGTGACACACTCTCTTCAACTAGACCATTTCCTGTGGGCCAAGCATTCAAACACATGAGTCTATGGGGGCCAAACCTATTCAAACTAGCATATTCCACTCGCTGGCCTCCATAGGCTTTTAGCCATAACATAATGCAAAATGCATTCAATTCTACTTCAAAAGCCCCCGTAGTCTATCACGGTTTCAACGATGTTTACAGGTCCAAAGTTCAGAGTCTCTTCTGAGATTCATGTAATATCTTAACTGCAAGCCCCTATAAAAATCAAAATGAAGCAGATCACATACTTCCAACACCACAGAATGTACATTGCCATTCCAAAAAGTCATACTGAGGAACTACTGGACCAAAGCAAGACCAGAAATCAGTTGGGCAAACTCCAAACTCTACATCTCCATTTCTGATGCCCAACTCCTTTCAGCTTTGTTCACTGCAACACAACTCTCTCTCTTGGGCTGGTTCCACTCCCTGTTAGAAGCTTTCCTTGGCAGGTATCCCATGGCTCTGGCATTTCTAACATCTTGGGGTCTCCAAGGCTACTGGAACTTCACAGCTTCTTTTTTCAAAGTCTGAGGTACACACATGATTTTGTGGGATCCTCCAAAGGGCTTGATAACTTTTCCAGCTCTGCCTTCTGCCGCATGCACAGCTGCAGCACACACAGTCTTGATTCTGGATGACTCTACTCCACTGCTGCTGCTGTTCTTGGTGATCATCCCATAATACTGATATCTCCAATATGCTGGGGTCTTCCACTGCAACTAGGCTACACTTTCACCAATAGCTTCTCATAGGCTCTTCATGGTGGCAAGCCTCAACTTCAACTGCCACTGAGGCTGCACCTTCACCAATGATCTTTTCTGGTCTCCCACAGTGCCAAGCCTCAGCTGATCTCCATGATCCCTTTATGCCTTCAAAACCAGTACCACCTGGGTGATTCTTACACATTACCAAATTTGGCTGCCAAGTTGAACTTCAACCTTGGCTATCTCAGGAACATAGCTTCTTTGTGTTCTCAGGAAACACTTCCCAGAATATTTTACCTCAGTGATGCTGGTTTCTTCTTAATCACTGCTAATTTCTTAGCTCCAGATAACCAGCATTAATTGTCCCAATAACCCCTTCTATTCTTGAATCTAAAGCCAGAGTCATGTGGCCTAAGCTGCTAAGTTCTGCTGCTTGCTGGGACTGAAACATGACCCTTTCGTTCCATTATATTTGCACCAGCTTTCTGTTTTTCATAGTTTCCTTCACTGCCTAAACTTGGCTTTCTTAGAACATTCTCTGTGGACTGACTTTGAACTCAGAGATTTGTCCCCTGAGTGCTGGGATTAAAGGCATATGCCACCATACCTTGATCTAAGCTTTTCTTTAATTCCTTTTCATTATAAACATGGCCACTATTCATTAAGATCTTGATTAAAGGTGTGCTGTCTTCCTGCCTCAAGATCTGGAGCACAGTGTGCCCTCCGTTTTTAGACTGTAGTTCATTTCAGATATAGTCGAGTTGACAACTGAGTATAGCCATCACAATCCATTCTATGTCAACTTGACACAATCATATCTCCTTATGTCCAAATGAAAACAATAACCAGGTCATAACAATGCCTAAAATGATGTAACTATCCTTCATACAACCACAAACAAATAGCAATTTTAGAATAGTTGGCAATGTCCCCATTTCAACATCCTTTTCACAAGATGGAAGCTTAGCTGGGTGGGACCTTGTCCTGAGGTCACTGCTCCTGTAATCTGTTTATCTCGTTCAGTACAGGACTCAGATCCATACTAGTTCTTGGTGTTCCTTTAATACCTGAACTATACATTTTTGTATATTTCTTTTCTAAGCTTGCTATGCTTGATCAAACCATAAATGAACCAAGGGCAGAATCTATGCTAGGCTGCTTCGACATTCCCTTCCTAAATGCGATTAATCTGAATCTCTTCACTTTAGCTTCAGGCAAACTCTTTAGATAAGGGCAAAGAGCAGTCACATTCTTCATGAAAATATCATCAAATGATTTCTATGCAACATTCTAAAACTCTTCCCCTCTGAAACCTCTGAGCCAGGGTCCCAGAGTTCAAATCGCCCTCAGCACCAATGTTTTCCATGTTCCTACTAGGATGGCCCATCAAGTCCCACTTAAAGCATTCCACTGCTTTCCAAATCCAGACTTCCCAAATATACATTCCTCCAAAAAACCAAAACCAAGCAACCAATACTCCCAACCCCATCGCCCTCCCCCCCACCAAAAACCCAACATGGTCAGGCCTATCACAACAACATCCACTCTTGGACCAACTTCTGTTTTAGTGAGGGTTTCATTGCTGTGAAGGGCCAATATGACCAAGGCAACTCTACGGTTTCAGAGGTTTAGTCCATTCTCATCATGGCGGGAAGCGTGGCAATGTGGAGGTAGATGTGGGGCAGCAGGAGTTGAGGGTTCTACATCTTAATCTGAAGGTAGCCAGAAGGAGACTACCTTCTGCACTGGCTGTAGCTTGAACTTATATATGAGACTTCAAAGGCCATTTCCATCGTGACAGACCTGCTCTGACAAGGCCACGCCTCCTAGTAGTGCTACTCCCTGTAGGCCAAGCATTCAGACATGAGTCTACTGGGGCCAAACCTATTCTTTCTCTCCTCTCCTCTCCTCTCCTCTCCTCTCCTCTCCCCTCCTCCCCTCTCCTCTCCTCTCTCTCTCTCTCTCTCTCTCTCTCTCTCTCTCTCTCTCACACACACACACACACACACACACACCTATCTAAAAGTGTCAAGATAACGATTCATACTCGATAAGTAAGAAGTAGGACTAAACCATCAAACAAGAAGCAATCACGGCCTTCTCCTGTGTAGGTAGGGAAGTGAGATGCTGTGCAATGCTGGTGAGCAAATTAAGCTGAATATGGAACTTAGAGAAGCTGTGATTGGGAGAGTGCACAAAAGGAACCCACAGATGGAGAGGATGCAACTCTTTTGGACTCAGGATCTGTTTTTTTTTTTTTTTTTATACTTACTGGGATTTTGATGAATTGATATGGTCTACCTAGGGCAGAAACAGACTTTCTTTCTTCAGACATGAGCATTGGTCTCCTAGAAAAAGTTTCTTCAGATTCTGGGATAGCATCAACTTTTAGATTGATGTTTTTCAATATGTTAAGGGATTTCTTTATGCTTTTCTTAGAGCATGTAAATTATACAACTAATAGGCTTCACTTTGACTTCTAATACATGTGAATATTTTGACCATATTCACCTCCATTACCCTCGCTTGTTTCTACCTCTTGCTAATGCCTTCCTCCTCCCACCTGACCCCCTTCTACTTTTGAGTCTGTTTGGTGGTCTGAGTTTCATTAAGGTTCCTAAGAGGAGTATGGCTGAGGGATGATTCATAGAAGCAGGGGCACCTTACCAATGGCTAAATCACTGAAGAAAATGTTGAGAAAGTCTGCCTTAGAAAATAAGAAACTGGGCAGTAGACATTGTCCTTAGCTCAAAACAGGGCATGAAGATAAACAGCAATCTTAGGAAAGTTGAGAAACTACACTCTGGGATGCCCTGAGAATGAAATGAAGCTCGAGAACTTATCCCTGACTCCCAAAGCAATCCTCCTTCAAGGTGTGACCCACCCCACTCATCTGCTTGGAAAACCAGTAAGCAGAGGTCAAGGTCTGTTTTATTGTAAATGTTGTTATTGGGAAGGGCATGCCTCTGGACAATTCTGCACTATGATTAAAGCTTTTATTTCATTGAAATATGAATTATTTATGATGCATTCTTTCATGTGTCATAAATCTTATTTGGATTTAAGTCAAGTCAATAGAATTTGTACATCACATACATGCTTCTTTTGCTCCTGCACACATACACGCAGTGGTTGCTTGCCTCATCCTTGCAGCCGTTTAAGTTTTAGCATTTGCAGAGTCATGTACAATAAATTATAAATACAGGCATAACGATGGCAGTGATAAAGCCACTCTACATAAGACTTGTTTTTAGATTATTGCTTTTTCTGTGGAACATAGCTACAAGGAGAATTGTTTTGATGAGGAAGGACCCACTGATCTGTTTGAGCTGATCTGACATTTCTTATAGAATACTTCTTCTATCACTAAAGAAATGGCCTTATTCTTAAACAAAACAGAATCACACTTACCCTTCTACATACACTCGAAGAAGAACATCTACGAGGAAAAATAAAGCAATAGCTAAAGAAGTGGAACGATATTCAAGAGGAATATAAATTTTGTTTTCAGTGACATGTAGATCGAGAGCCACAAGAAATATATCCAGAAAGATCAGGAAAACTCCAAATATTCTAAAAGAAAGAAATAGAGTGGAGGTGTTACTTCCATATAGTTACACAATATTAAAGGCAATGGCCAGATGTTCCCAAAGTCCTTATTTAGACCTGAATTGTCCTATGGGAGAAAGAACAATGTTGCTTTAGAATCTTATAAAAAATACGTTCAGTTTTCACCCAATAAAAGAACTGGTTTGTAGATAAAGTATTCACCAAGCCCCTCCCTCCCCACTTACTCTGGCAGGGATGTGACTTAGTACTCCAAGCTAGAACAATAAATCTGAATTAAAGTCCCAAGCTTCTTAGTATAAACTCTTTAAATGCTCAGAATTCATAAGGTGTTTTTTTTTTTTTTTACAAATTTCTCATAATAAATTAAATCACATATATCCAAATATATTTAAAACTTTAGCAACAAAAATGAGTGAACATATGAATAATATTTTCCCTTTAAAATGCTGAAACCAGTAAGAAGTTTTTCTCAGTGAAATTTTAAAAGAATGCCTGATTAATTATACACATGGGTGCACACATGGATCCTACACACAGGATGGACACATGAGAAAGAATTCAATTCCATAAATATTTGCATGATTACTTGAATTCTTAAGGATCCCTAAGCCTTTTCTTGCATAGTTAAAAAAACTCCTCCTTATAAATTAATTATTTTCCTAAACTACAAAGATGAATCAATTCAACTTTAAAGTGTTTTTCTTTAACAACTAAAGAGTCAGCTGAAATATTATTAATTTTGGAATGATCAAGACAGCTCAGTAGTAAAACACCTGCCATTCAAGTTTGAAGACCTGAAGCCCATCCTCAGCATCCATGCAAAGTTAGGGGCAGCATGGCATCTGTGATCCCAGCTCTCGGAGGCAGGAACAGAAGGCTTCAGTCTATCTAGCTTAATCAGTGAGTACTAGTACAACGAGAGGCCCTATTTAAAAAGAGTAAGATGACAAGAGACTGAAGATACCAATATAGCTCTGTGGCCTTATATCACAGACACAGGCACACACACACACACACACACACACACACACACACAGCCACACACACATACACAAAGACACACACAGAGACACAGAGACACATACACACATACACATACAAACAGACATAAATACACACAGACAAACACATACAGACACACACACAGACACGCACAGATGAACACACTTATACACATTCAAACATACACACATAGACAAACACATACAGACACACGCAGAGAGACACACATATGCACATAGTTACACACACACAGAGATGCACATACCTGCAAATACATGTACACATACCTACACGAAGAGGTAAAACATCATATACATATACAATATTAATTTTAAAGGAAGCAATTATGTTATATAAATCTGAGTCATCATGTTGAAAAGAAATCTAAGTAAAATAGTTCTGGAATTGAGTAATTTTGAGTGTATAGAAGATTTAGCTTATAATTATAGAATTTATACTTATAGAATACATGCTTCGTTATTTTTACATTTCTGAGTAAGAAAATATTAATATGCTGCAATTTAGTTTTGAGCAAAGGTTATTTTGTTTATTGTATAACTTTTTTTTGTTTTTGTTTTTTTGAGACAGGGTTTCTCTGTGTAGTCCTGGCTGTCCTGGAACTCACTCTGTAGAACAGGCTGTCCTTGAACTCAGAAATCCACCTGCCTCTGCCTCCCAAGTGCTGGGATTAAAGGCATGTACCACCACTGCCCAGCTTCACTGTACATCTTAATGTCCAGTTTTAACCTAACTTCTAAGATAGATTAGACCACATCCACATTAAATGTGGATTCATGAGCTAATTAGCAATATATTGACAATGGACATTCTTTTACTTTGTTCTGTCTTGGTTTTTGGAGGTCCTTTCTCATTAAACTTTTAAAATTAAATGCCATAGATACTTAATTCCTTTCACTTCTATTCATTCACATACCTGAAGGCAACCGAGGACACAAGGAAGTGCACAAATCTCTTAACTGTGCTCCTATAAAAGTTAGTGAAACCAAATCAATCGCACATTCCCCCAACGTGCTGTGAACTTAGCAAAACGAAAGCCCTTTATAAGTATAACTCTTAAATAAAAGTTCTCATCAGTTGCATACCAAATGTCCTGTGCTACTAACTAAAATGTTTCTGTCTTTTGTTCCTATCTAGAATATATGTAAATAAAACACCACGTGTTGGATATTTAGTAACTTATCTTCTATGTGTAAAGTTCCAGCTCCAACTTTAAGGGAACATTGAGCTGGAGACTAATCAAATAACGCATCATGCCATGGGGACGGAGAAGAGTGCTTAGGAGAGAGCTATTCCAGTGTCCGCTCTTCCATTAGCAAATTAGGATCTTGGGCAAATCACCAGGTTTGTCGAGATGGCTGATGCTATGCAGGAGGAGCTGCAGTGAGCTTTCTGAAGACAGCCCACTCTATCGGACAGTTTTCCTACACACCAATATGAAGATGAATTCCAATACAACGATATTAGTTAGGTGAATTAATGATTTTTCCAGAATTCCAGATTTGATTTAGTTTTAGGCAGTTAGGGTAGTTGACTAAGTTTAAGGAGATGGTTTAAGTTGTTTTGCCAGAAAGACATAATGGAGTTAGGATTGAGGGTAGAATGTGTCCCTCTCTTGTAGAATAGTGAGGGAGGCGTAGGTTAGAAAAGGAGGACAGTCAGCCTTTGTGCCTTACAACCATGCTTGTACTTGGAAGAGAAAAATAGACTTGTGACAAGTTTATGAGCAAAGAAAGCATTTCATTCTAGGTTGGTTCTGAGTTCCTGGATCTCGTGATCTAGGGATGTGGCCACAGGTTTCTGTGTGTACCATGAAAAGAGAGGGTTATGAACAAAGAGCAAAGAATTCCATTACAAGAATCAGAATAAAGAAGAGATGATTAGCCAGTTTAGTTGAAAAAGACTTCAAAAGTAAGATGCAAGATAGATGATCTGTTTCTTGATAACTATAAATTATTGTCAGCTAAGCATGGGGCTGCTACTATAGACTTGGCTCGCTTAAACCTTGTCAATCAATAACAAAAAATTGTTGCTTGGGGGTTATGATGAACTTATGGATAGAGTGATAGATGGAAAATGTTTAGTTAGGTATGACTTTCAAAAGAAGAATGTATAATTAACACTCCTGTTGTAATTTCCTTTTGTGCAATGATTTTAATCTGTTTTTGAAGAGTATATTCTTATAGTGATTGTTTACAGAGAGTATGTAACTTGTGACTAAGAGGTA
>JADRCD010203497.1:11722-28695 GCA_019843815.1 Montemys delectorum
CTCTCTCTCTCTCTCTCTCTCTCTCTCTCTCTCTCTCTCTCTCTCTCACACACACACACACACACACACACACACACACACACACACTCACAAAACATACATACTCTTTTGAGAAGTGTCTCTTGGAGCTCAGGCTGGCTTTGAACTCATTATGTAGCTGATGATAACCTTGAATTTGTGATCCTCCTGATTCCACCTCCTTAATTCTGAGAGTACAGGTATGTGGCATCACACCAATTTTGTTCTGGGGGTCAAATCCAGAATCTGTACATGCTAGATAGGTACTCTACTAACTGAGCTACACTCCCAGCTCTAGCACACAAAACATTGATCACCAAGTGAGTGTAGACATAACACTATTTGTCTATATATGTTTAAGAAATTAATGGTTTTTTTTGTTTAATTGTCTGGGGTGCCAAAGATTAACCTTGGGCTCCATATATATATATATATATATATATATATATATGTATATATACATATATATGTATGTATATATACACACACATATATATGTATATATATACATATATATACACTAGGCAAATACTCTATCATTGAGCCACATCTCCAGAATTTTTATGGGCTTTTATTTTGATAGGGTCTCAGTAAGTTACCTAGGATGACCTTAACTTGCTTTGTATTCCAAGCAGGCTTTGAATTTGTGATCCTCCTGCCTCAGTTTCCTAAGTAGCTGAAGTTACAGAGGCCTGCCCTCACCATGCTCAATGGAGAATAGTGTTTTCAAGTACTGTACTTGTGCTGTGTGATGGCATTACTGTGCTAATTACACATGCTTTGTATCTGTTCTTTAAAGCGGGCTTGGCAGGACATTAACTTGGAAGCTTCGTTGGACTGTCTACTCCGAAGTAATAAAACTGATCAGAGCACACCCCTTAATATGGATGCTAATGGAGCTTGTATCCTACCCACTCTTGTAAATTCCAGTGGGTTCCCTCAGTCTGTCAATCATGAATAAAGGTCTTATTACAGAGCCAGTCAAGATGCTGCAACTCAACAGAGCTGTGGCCAATTGTCTGCATTTCCACAGCTGGATTCAAAATGGGAGCAGGCGGGTGATGCTGAGGTTCCTTCCAACTCTAGTTTTCAGAGCTTCTATGAGTCATAGGAGAGAAATAATGACAGAGAAGCATTTTAGTCATGGCATTGAGCTTTTCTATCCCGAAAGGAAGAAGCAAGGTTTTCTGATGGGTTGAACATAGAATGGCAACGACATCCAGTATTTCTAAGGCTGAAGGACCAGGGAGGATACAAGGAAGACATTTACAGTGCAGGAGTCCAGGCTACACCTATATTCTGCACTCCTGTGTATGAAAGAGTCTCCCTTTTCTCTCTTATTACAAATCAGTGTCAAATAAACTCCATGAATAACGATAAGATAGTTAGGACCTGGGGGCAGTTCTGTGTGGCTGGCTCTGTTGTACAGATTTCCTTCTGCAGGTGGGTATAGCTTCCCATGGGTCAAAGGAGTGCAACATCCCCTGAACAGCTTCAGAGGTTCAGGGAGAGCCACATTTCCTTTCTACCTCCTACTAGCAGGATCTTCTGAGAATAAAGGGATGTGTCTTTTCCAGGTACATACTCAGTATCACCCTCGTGTGCCCCAGGAGTGCCAATTCTGCCTACTGAGTCTGTCCTTGGGAAGAGAAACTGAGGTGAGCCACTCAGTGCCCGGCTCCCATTTCTGATGACTCTCCACCACCAGTCTTTCATATCAGGTCTTCATCTGCATAGGCTACATGGTGGTGAAGTGGTCATTTTCCTAGGTGGGACACCTCTGCAGTACCCAAGCACATAAAGGAAAGGGACTATATTCCTCACTGGGTGGCAATCCCCTCCTGAATTATAAAGCCACCCCAGCCCCTTTCTGAGTAAACTTCTTGTTACAACCTCGCCTCCTTTCTCCTTGCCTTTGTTCATGTTGTCATCTCTTGGGCATGCTATCTCCAGGTTCTCTTGTCCACCCACAGCCCTCCCATCCCTCAAAGGCCGCCCCATTGTGTCCGGCCACAGTGATTTGCTGAAGAGACTCAATGAATAGTCACTGCCTCTCAGCACTCCTGAACCATGTGAGCTCTGAATTGCAGCCTGAGTCTCAATCCATTGTCCTCTAATTGCTTGGCATGTACACCTTTCCTTTTCTGCAGAAGGGTAGCCCCAAGGGGAGGCGGGGGTCCTTGCCCTCTCCTGCTTCCATCTGCCAAACAGCACCCAGCGCAGGGCCACGCTCCTGGTGGGTGCTCAGGAAACACTTACTGAATTGAATTAAAAACCTTCTCGCAGGCCCTGAGCAGTTCCAGCTGTCGGGTGCCAGCTGTCAGGGCTGCTGGGAGAGGCTGAATGCATATTCATCTCAGATGCTCTGTCTCCCTGTCTTGAAGGGCCTGCTGGTCCCTTCCAACCATTGAGAGGACTGGAAATGCTCCTGGTTCTGTGGTCTCCTGGGCTCCCTTTACTCCTTTGCTGGTGTAAAGTTTGTGAACCAGAGGTGGAGATAGAAATGCATATTTCTCACACAGGGATCACTCATTTCATTAGGATGAAAACCTAACTAACAACTCTTCCGAGGCACAAATAAAATGATCTCAAATGGTTCTGCAAAGCCTCAGCCAAGCCTCAGAATGATCAGGAGGGTGCAGCCATATTCCTGGGCACTCATGTCACCATATCCATTCTATGGGTGTGGCTTGAAGGTTTTCTTTGTGACCACCCTGGGCTGGGTTGTATGATTGGGAGTTTCTGGCTATATTGTCAAGGGAAATGGGAGCAGAGGTGTGTCAAAAAAGATCAAGGAAATAGACAGAATATCAACAGGTCAGTGGGCACCTCCCCTGTGTGTAACAGCTGCTTAGGGATTTTATATGCACTATGTCATATTCTCCATAGGTTGTCGTTGTACCAACACACCACTGGCTTTGAGAAGTGAAATGACTATCCCCAAAGTGATGGAATTTGTATTGGAAGGCATATTGTGTGAGTGTGTCCCCTAAGCCTGCGCAGTTAGCGGGGTTTTTATTGACACGTAGGGTTTGAGTGTCCTCTTATAAAGAGGCAATTTAGCAGGACTGGATTGGAGGATTGTATCAGTTCTGTTATAGTGGGGCTTGACAACGGGAAAGCAAAGGGGGAATCTTTGGGACCTTCAATTAGAGTCACACTTATTTCTTACATTGTCCTCTGTGACCTGTTCTTGGGTCAGTTGGACCTCTTGTAGGGGCAGCTGAGTGCCCCTTGTACATAGTGCTGACAGGCTTCAGAGTTCTTGTCCATGGTGCTGATTGTCCCCAGAGGAGGTGCGGACATGAGCCCTGTCCATGGTGCTGACCCAATCTGAGGGTGGTCCGAGTGGATCTTGTCCACAGTACTGACCTACATCAGAGGGTGACCCAGTAGTCTTGTCCTTGGTGCTGGCTAACGTCAGTTGGTGAGAGTGGGTCTTGTCCAGGGTGCTGACCTACGTCAGCGGATGGCCTGGGTTCGTTTTGTCTATGGTGTTGACTGAGTCTCAAGAGAGGTCTTAAGGAAAAAGAGAGCAGAGCAAGTTTGCCTCCCTGGCTCACCTCAGTCTGGCTGGGGTAAGGCTAGAGAGTTTATGGTCTGAACTCAGGACTCATGTAGTTTGTGAGTGGAGTTACAATATTGCTCTACCCAGCTTGCTCTTCTGAAACCTCTGCCCATCTCTACCAGTCTGGGAGCAATGTTTACTGGTCCCTGCCCATAATGTCCCACTCCTGTTTCCTTTATAAACATAGGCACTTATAATCATGGCTTTGTGACATGAACCTGGTTATTAAGGCATATATAGATGTCTACTGGGCAGGGAACCTCAGGGAAGCTTTTTGCATTTCTGATAAAGGATGGAGGCAGCAGTCTCTCTTTTTTTTTTTCTGGTAAAGATACAATGCACCAAGCCAGAAAAATCACTATTTAACAACAAGAGACGAAACATATCCTGACATTGTTATACAAATGAACCAACAGCAGAGTCTGTGTTATAGATACCTGTGTGGTCATTCCTCAGCATGGTGGTGGTACTGTCTTTGGCCTCGTGCAGTTCTGGCTTTTCAATGGTGTTGGTGCCCTGGATAGACCTATGCTTAACTATATGGCCTTGGGAAAGCCTCATCTCTTTTTTCTCTTATGAACAGCAGTACTCATGGAGCTATTTGAAGAGCAGCACATGGATCATACTGAGCTCTCAGTGAACGGTGGTTCTTACCATGGCTGGAGAGATAAGATTCCATACATGCTCTCCTATTTGAGAGTGTTCTGCCAGCCTTTAGGCAGCAGAAGCAGACAGAACCCTGCCCAGAATCTTTGCTACTCTCACCTCATTGACAGTGGCTTTACTCACAGATGCCAGAACTTGCATGTCTGGACTACAGGTCTTCCCTGGACAAGGATATCATTTTGCCACCACACCTCTGGTTAGGCATGGGGCTGTCACATGCCTTCATGGTTATTAATTCCTTAGGGATCTTGTTCCAATGGGGAAGGTACAGTTTGAGTGTCATGAGTCAGGCATGTGAAGTATGACCCAAGACTTTTCTAACAAAGCTCTAGCAATGCTATTGCAGTGATCTTGTAGTCTGATCTCCATTATTTAGTCTGGGATATTCAAACAATAGGGAGCTTTGTATGGGTGACAACGGCCTGGGAATGTTCCATAGATGATACCAGGAGTATGAAGTGAGGTTCTGAAGCTCTGTGGGGATTCTGGCATTTAGTCAGGGGGTTGCAGAATGTTTCTGGGTGAATTAGATGTGGGGGACTTTCTGAACCTGAAGCCACAGTATGTATAGGATCTGGAGATGATGGGCACTCACTGCCTGTAAGGGACTGAAGATTCTAAAGAGTGCAGTGTAAGAAACGCCCTTCACTCTCTAAACACCTTTTTATTCTCAGTCCTGCCTGGTGGGAGGAAAGTTCAGATTTCCATCCCCCAAAACTTTATATATGTGTTTTGCTAACTTCTATGGTTTTGATGTTGAATGTTCATAAAAGTCCTCAAGTTAGCACAACGTGGAAGTGGAGTCCTTAAGGGTGGGGCCTATGGGAGGTCTTTAGAAAATCAGGAATTATGCCCCCTTTAAGGGACTGTGTTGTCTAAGATCTCTCCTTCCTTTCTGCCCTCCTCCAGTGTTGATCTATGTGGTTCTGTTTCTTCATGACAGGTTGCTTTGCTGTGAGTCCAGAAGCAGCAGGCCAGTTGACAATGGGTAGAAAATCCCAAGTATCATATTTTATTGTAGTGATGGAAAGCTAACTAACATACCACCCTTCCAATTCCTCCTGTCTTACAAACCCATCAGAATTCTGCTCTCCCCATCCATGGACAATTTCTGGTCATGATGGCTCACTGCCATTATTTTTCTCTGGGAAAAAAAAAACCAGGTAAAACAGGTCAAATAGTCCAAGTTGCATATTTGAACCGTTTTATACTTTTATTATCCTCTATTTCAAATTTGAATCAGGAATCACAGATTGCACTGCTGCAAAGAACTCTGGAGGTCATCCATACTCACATCATTGTTTTGTCACTAATAACTAGACTTGAGATATTTATAGCGATTCTCAGCATATAAAGGGCTCACACATGTGACTTCATTACAGAAAATAGAAAACTCAGACCCAAGTCATCCAGAAGGATGCCATCTTCACAGGCTGTTGATATCTCAAGGGAGGAGTGGGTGTTCGACTTCATTTTGCCTCCTTTCTTCTGGACACAGAATTAGGTACAAGGCTCTGGGTCAAACTCTTGACTTGTGCCACCAAGAGAGAAAGCTACCTTTCCGGCACCCCCTGGTGGTTGCCTGAGGGCATATAATAAATGCATTTGATCCTGATAGGCTTTTACACCACAATAGACTTGAAGGCCCTAGAAAGACCTCGTCCCATTAAACACTAGTGCTTTTCTTGCTACACCTATTTTCATGAGGACTTTGATAAAGAACAATATTACTTTTTGCCACCACCACCTGGGGTTGCTTATCTTTGATGGTTCAAGGCAGCACACAGTTCTGGAAACCCACTGGTCCAAAACACAGAGGGATCTTGTCCTCTGTTCACCCACACAAATGCTCTCTAAAAGGAATGAACCCCTCAGTCCTAAAGCACATCCAGCCAGAAGTGGCAGCTCATAGAGAAATCCTGTGTCTTGGGCTTGATTTCTGATGAAAGGTTGAGAAACTCTTTAATAGTTTTGCCAAGACTCACGCAGGCACAGGCTCTGTGGCAACCTCAGGCTCCCTCTCCTGAGGACTCACACCTCACATCACACACACCCACACTCACACCCTCACCAGTTGTGGCTCCTGGGGTCAATGCTTCTTCCTTATAGCCTTTCTTCCCTGCGCTCAACACCACAAAGCCAGGGTTGTTTTCTTTCCAAGCCTACCTATCAGGGAAACCTAAGCGGGAAACCTTCTAGGGTCGTATGTGATAAGGGGGCTTGTGAGGACTGACCTGGTTGTGTTTCCTTATGAGATGCCATGGCCAGAAAGGACACTGTGCAGAGAGAGAAGCTGCCTTTCATGGATCCCCATGCCTTCTTCTGAACCAGTCAAGGCAAGCACTGGTGACTGTGTCTCTGGATGTGAAATGTGATGTTAGCAGGGGACTTTGGGGCTAACAAGCAGTGCTGGATTGACTCTGGGGACTACAAATAGCGCATAGACAGAGTCCATACAGAGAACACATGTCAGACTTAGGCCTTGAGGTTGAATGGGAATTGTCCAGAAAAGGGCAACTGAAATAGAAAACAGAGGCCCCTGAAGGAAGATGATGAGTATGTAGGGGCATTGGGGGTCTGGGGAATCCAGGAAAGGATTGGTCTTTGGCTGGGTTTTCTGAGTGACAGAAAGCAAAGATGGTGAAAACTTTGTCTCACAGGGCACAGGGATTACCTTGATTATCCTATAGAGAAGGTACCAGCAGGACAAGGGTCTGGAAGTGAATGACTACCACTAGGCGTGATATTCCTCAGGACAGCCTGATTATCTTTCTGGTACCACCAGACAGTTCCCATTACCCCCACATTACAAACATCTCCAGCCAAGCACAGTCTTACTCATTGTTTTCTGTATGGAACATGGGACAAGATATCTGTACTGTATTACCATAGGCCAGTGCTGCTGCAAGTGTCAACATACCTCTCTGGCCTCTTCAGAATGAGCAGAGTGCAGAGGTGGGAGGCTGTAGCCCACCCTCATGGATGAGTCTTGGAGGTTTGGGTTCTTGATCCATTTCTGTCATGAGAAAATTCTCAGCTCATGCCATACAGATTATTGGTTCTATGTGTGAGTCAAAGGGGGAGAGCAGAGCTTTCCCACTCACCCCTTTATCCTGTCCTCTTAAACAATGTGTGGAATGCTGGCTCTCTTCTTATTAGAATCATGAAGAATATCAGAATTAGAAGGGGTTCCAGAGGCAAACAACCTAGAAGGTGGTTCTGGGGAGGATATTAGATGAGCAGGAGTCACATGGATTGTTTTGACAGCTGTACATAAACCTAGATCCCCCAGACCGCACCCATTTACCCACATGCCTTCTTGAGTCCAGGCCCATGGTAAAGGGCACAGGTGTTTTCTGACTCACAGAGAGTCTTAGCATCCACAGCACAGAGCCAGGCCTGGACTTTGCTTTGGATGTCTCTGGGTCCACATTCATTTGCGTGATAAACGTATGTGAACTTCGAAAGCCAGTGTGTACAGGGCAGCGAAGCAATGCCACATCTAGGAGGGAGGTGCATGAGTGAAGCCCTGAGGTGGGGAGGACTCAAGCTCTTTCTACAGGAGGGGTGAGCAGGGTCTGCAATGGCGGTAGTGGATCATAGGGCTGGAGGAAGAAAGGCAAACCACGTGTGCTGTAGGTGTATCTCTCTGTCCAGCCGACACTGTCTCTGCATAGAAAGTCCCTTGGCTCTCCTCCCGAGGCTTTAGCACTCCTTTCATGTAGGTATTGCCTTCTGGATAATGGGATCAGATTTGTGTCACATAGCAAAGGGATGCCGGGCTGCACGGAAGCCTGACAGGTGGGCTTTCTGTTGGGTTGGGAGAGAGGGTCTTCCAAAGGGGGAGGTGCCCCATGGATGAACTTACAAGGGGATACTGGGCTACATATAAGCCTGACACGTGGGCTTTCTGTTGGGTTGGGAGAGAGGGTCTTCCAAAGGGGGAGGTGCCCCATGGATGAGCTTAGGAGGTATGAGTTTTCATTACTTCTCTGTCATGAGCAAATTCTCAGGTCATGTCGCTCAGATCATTTGTTTCCTGTCAGTCAAAGGAGAGAGCAGAGCTAGGAGTGGTCTTGGGCTTAGTCTGACCTGAAGGCTACAACATGAGGTAGGCATCACCAGCTTTGTGCCCAGAGGTAGGAGATGGACTTGGCTGTTCCAGCTCTTCACTACAACCTCCAGCTCCTCCCATCAGGAGGACCACTGGACTTGTCCTCAAAGTGAATGAGAACCAGGCACTAACAGGGAAGGCCCAGCCTCTGAGCTTGCTGTCCTTCCTGTTTTCTACACTACCTTTGGCCCTTCAACAGTTTCTCTTCCTTGGCACAGATAACATTTGGGGAACCAGATCATCACTGGGGAGACTGTCACGTGCATTTCAGAATAGATAGACGAATCCCTGGCTACTCCTCACAGATGCCGGGAGCATCTTCAGGCAATGCCCAGTGTTCTTTGGCTACTAAATTGTACACCTAAGGGTGTACATCTAAAGGACAGATGGAAAATTCTCTTTAGGGACTATAGAAAAGAACAATGATATGTCACTCATTTCCCCCCACAGAAGTACACATCTCAGACCTCACTGAAGATCTTTTTTCCTTCTGCCATGGAATACTCAAAGGTAGTATGTTATTCAGTATCACAGATTAAACTGTGCTTGTGCCAGAAAGAATGAAGTCTTACCTGTGAGCAAGAATGTGTTGGAAACAGGCTCTTTACAGAGAACCCAGGAAATGTCCTTGGGATGGGTCATGATCTGATGTGACTGGTGTCTTTAGAAGTGAAACACATGGGTACAGAAATAGTGGACCAAGGACTATAAGACAAAGCCACAGACCGAACCCCTGTAGCCAACCAGAGACCCAGATCTAGAAGCTAGAAGAGAGGCGTAGGAGACATTGCCCTTAAGCCCTCAGGAGGAACCAACCCTACAGGCATCTTAGTTTGTGAATCAAGAACCAAGATACATTTTTTTTGTGGCTAAAGCCTCCAGTTGGTGGTGTTTTGTCATCTTTTCCCTAAAGGAACACACTCAGCCAGAAGGACAGCAGGAGGAGCACGTGAGTCTGGCTGTGACACTACTGTCTCAAACAGAGACACAGAAGGTGGCAGAGACTGTGGGACAAGACACAGGTCGTGGCAAGATGCAGATTCACTATGCAGAGACATACCCGACACTTCCTGCAAGACAGACATGTAGAAATATATCACATTTCTAAACCGAAATGCTTTGATTATGCCGATCACCAGGAGTTGTAAAACTACCTCGGAGAATTCACAGCCTCTGAGCATGCTAACTCTTCCCTTCATAAATTCGTCTCTAGTTTCTGTTATCATATCACTCTCTCTGGGGACCCCAGGCTTGTCATCATTTGCCCTTTATAATTTATTCATCTTCTTGCCTGTATCCTTTCTACTTATCATTCATCTTTACAGTTGTACATAAAATTAGATGGATCCTTCAATGACAGGGCAGTTTGAGAGGGAGAGGGGCCTCATTAGGGAAGCCCCCTTGAAGGCTGGTGGAGGTCCCACTAGAGCCTTTTACATGTGCCAAGATGGGGTAAGGAAAAGGAGCCATGAGGTAAGGAGAGGAGGGAGAAAAGACACTGAAGGGACAGGAAAAATGAGGGGGAGTGGAAATGAAAGGCAAAAAGAGGATATTCAGAAGGCAGAACAGGAGGAAACAGGTCAGAACATCTGAGAAAAAAAATTAAATGAAATCAAGAGCAAGGGAGATTCGAGGGAGATACCAGAAGGGACAGGAGTGCAAAGACTCCACCCAAACCTTATGTTTGGTGAATTTTCCATCTTACTAACCTTATAAACAAGCCTAACCCTAATTTGCCATGAAAATGACAAGCCCTGCACCACAATGATCTGAGTTGGGGAGTGTGGATGGCAGGGACATTGCCTGTCTCCTGTGTGTCTTCAGGGGGTGGGTGGGAGGCAACAGTATGTGTTAGTTGCCCAGTGAAATTACAAAAGCCAGTCTTTAACTAGCAGATTGGGGTTTTGATGTTTACAAAGAAGCAGCAGCTTGCTTCCAGCATGCCAGCTCCCCACCACACAACTTCCTCCTCATTGCCTTCAGGCCTCCTGCTAACTGGACTCAGTCCCCCACTTTTCCCAGCTTTGGCCAAGAAACTTTCTGCTGTTGAAGAAGTAATTTTGGCCACCTCTCATCACTTTCTATGCATTTCTCTAGTCAGAGCTTTGTCCCCTAGGCCTCATATTCCTAACTTTGGAAACAGATGGGTTCTCCCCAGAAGACAATCCCCTGCAAAGCCCCAAAGGCTGGAGCAGCTGGGACTCTGCAGTGGGGCTGTATTTTAAGGCATGCAGTTCTTCCACAGGGCCTCCTGTGCACTCCTAGATTCTGCCCAGCTCTCAGAGATGGTACGGGGCACGAACACCTCTCTTTCAGGTGGGCTTTTTGGTCCGGCTTCTGCCCTGCTGTGCATGCATGCCGTTAGGCTGCTTCTTGGTCCTCTAACATAGTCATATGACTCTAGACTTTCTCCCTACCTGCTCATATCCTGAAGGAAACCTGAAATCCATCCATAGCCATTTTTGTCACTTTGAAAGTTCTGAAGCAATTGACAGCACTATCAGAAGTGAGGAACTTGGATGGTAGTGGGAGATCTAGAACTATTTATCAATTTTGTGATCAAGATCATTGTATCTTTCATTCGGGATGGTTTTGAAAAGAATCTGAGGCAAGAGAGGTGACATGCAGCATCATGCTTATCATATAATACTTAGCAAGTATTCACTGTGAATGCTAAGTAGTTGACTACACAGGCCACTATATCTTAACCTCTGTGGTCTCTCGTTATTGGTTATGTTTATGTGTGTGGCTTCTGTCCCCAGATTGATGGGCAACTCCAAGAGGGAAGGGGATGTATTAGAAAATGCTTGCTGCTGATGGGTTGAGAAGCCACACTCTGTGATTACATTGTAAACATGGATGATGAAAGGGATTGGTCTTCAGAAGGCCAGCCAGCCAGCCAGGAAAGAATGAAGAGAGATGGGAGAGAGAGAGAGAGAGAGAGAGAGAGAGAGAGAGAGAGAGAGAGGAGTGAGAGTGCAAAAGAGATATCATAACGTGCATTATGTCAACTTTCTGGCAGGAGGCCCTATTCCCAGGGACCCTGGTGAGGCTTCATGGTTTGGTAATCCCACTCTACTGAAATCATGGCACATTCAAGAAAAATAATCCATTTGTGACACTGGTCAAGGGGATGACTCCATCATCCCTCAAAACTGTTTCAATTAGACTGATTTCCAGGGAAACTGGACTCTGATTCAGAAGAACACTCAATGGGGACTTGTTCCCTAAAATTCTAGTTATCCCAAGAGAAACTTGAGCTTCCTTGTTCTCCCGGATGAAGGCGAGTGAGGAGTGGCTCTGGGCCAGCTGCTGCTGCTGTGCTGCTGTTGCTAGCTGCAGCAGTGTGTGTATGTGCCCTTATGTGCCTTTGTGTACAACAATGGGTTATTTTTTTTTCTAGCTGGGAGGGGACGCTGGCTTTGTAACTTGCTGGGAGGCAGAATGTGTTGCCTGTACCAGCTTTCCCTCCTATCTCTCCTCAGTAAGAAAGTAGAGGGCTGGTTTTAATGGATTGATTTTAATGGATTTTGAAGTCTGGAAAAGTGCCTAAATTGCTGAGGTTACCAGTTCTTCAGGTTCTTTTTTCAATTTCATTCTCCTTAGTCAGATATGGAGGGTGCTCACTGGGGTACCTAACATGACCACCCCAGACAAGAAGAGGTTTCTCCTGCGCCTCCCTCCAGCCACACAGGCATATGTAAGCTCAGCCTCCACAGTCAGGAACACATGATTTGGTTGAAGAACATTTTGCTTGGACCTCTCCCTGCATTTGCTGGTGCCATACTTCCTCTGATCTCCAAGGAGAAATCCAGCTCACAATAATAATGGCAGTTCTGCTTTTCCAGATCAAAATGACTCCACTTTAGAGCATAATTTTACCTGGTCATTTCGTTTTTCCATTTGTCTGCATTCGAGTTTGTGTGGGGACAGTGTGTTCTCAGAACCTGTAGCTGCTACTCTATTTCTGCCCCCCTCCCCGCCATGTGTCTCTCTGTGTGAGCTCCTCCTGCCTAGAGAATTGTATGATGAGGCTTGTGAGCTTGAGTCGTCTCTGGAATGTTTGGAAGAAAGGATGGCATTCCCAGCAGCAAAGGAAACCCTGGGTTGTGTCTGACTCCCACCAGAGGCATCTACTTTCACCCCATCTCTGCCAAAATATATTCATGATTCTTTTTGCCTTTTTCTCCCAGACTTGCCCAACTTGTCTTTGTGATTTCAGAAAAATGCCACTGGATCTCCCAGTATGAAGGATTAGCGCAGATTATAGGGAATGGTGTTAATTATCGGCGGAAGGGGGGCTGGTGCCTCGCTCCAACGTGCTCCTGATTTCCCCTGGGCCTTTCTGCCTGGTAATAAGCCTTCTTTAATCTGGCAGGCCCCTTGGTGAAATCAGCACCACGGACAGTGATATTGATTGCTTCTGAGAAACCATCACAGCTGCTCAACCAAATTACCTTTGATATGTGACCTTTAATGTAATTACTGCAACATCAAAGTATTTCTATAAATTATTAAAGAACTAATACACTTCATCATTTAGCTATTCTATTATATGTAAAATAAACAACCGCGAGTTAAGGTTAGATCTGGAACAATCCACAGTCGTTTTTTCCTTTTTCAAAAATCCTAACCCTCCTCCCACCATCTCTCTTTCTGTTTCCCCATCTGATTCCGGCTTCTAGCCATTATGAAACTCCACAGCAATCTCTCTCAAGCTGATGGAGGGCCTCCAATAACAATGTGGTATTTTCTATTCCATTTGGGTGGCTCTCAAATATCTATCATCCCCCCCCCCCCAAACAAAGTGCCATAAACACTTTATTAATCAGCACAAACCTTTCTGAGAAACCTTTGACTATCTTACAATATGGCTTGATGCGTCACGCATAACGTGGAGCACATTTCTGCCATCCCACAGAGAGCATCCAGAAAGTATTACTATAATATATGTGCATGTAGTCGCGCCACTAAAAAAACCAACTGGGAACGGCCACCCTGCCAAAGCCCCGCTCCACACAAAATCTGTGAGCGCCTGCATTTCCATACATTTGCATCCGCGGCTATGTTATTAAGATGACTCAGCCCCGTGCTTTGCAATCACAAATACCAAAATACAATACAAAGGCTGTCATAATGGAAGGAAGGGCCTGTGTAATCCGGCATTCTTGACCCAAAGCCTTAACACTAAAGACCTCTGAAGCGGGGGGGGGGGGGGGGGGGGGACGGGTAGAGGTGGTGGCTGCCTCCCTCGGGGGTGTACCATTTGCTCCTGTCTACCTGGTTAACCTTCCCTGCTGTAGGGCAGAAATGGAAACCTATGTTTACATATGGTTTGCTTGGTAAGAATGTAAACACGCATGTCCTAAGCATAGGCGTGCATACATCGAGCACACACGTGCTTCCCAGTAGCACCCACTGTATACGCCTGCCTATTTACAAATTCTTTAAGCTATGCCCACAAACACACATCTTTCCATTTATCTTTAGATGCTCAGCAGCTGTATATTTTCTAACCCTCCAACCCAATCTCTCTGAACCCACAGGAGAGACGGCGCAGACCCTTGACCCGAGGGACACTTCTTATTTTATGGTGATGAACTAGCCTCGATAATAGCCACGGCTGATATCACACCCAGTTAGGGGGGCCATAAATAATTCTCTTCTCCCCCGCGCAGAAGCTATAAACCAGGGCCAAGGCGCGATAGTTTATCAAAGACGAGGGCTGGCTCCTTAAATAAACCGCGGTGATCTCACTGGCGGCGGCGGGTAGCGCCCCTCCTATCGGGGCCCGGGGCTAGGGAGCCGCTGTTGCCGGACCCCGGGGGGCCCTGCTGGCTGCTCTTGGGAACGAGGCGAGCATCGGAGGCATCGCCGACAGTGCGGGGCTCCAGGCCCGGGACATGCAGCGCCCCGCCCCGGGCCGTGAGCGCTTTAGCTGAGCCTGGGCTCCGGGTCACGGCCAAGATCCTCCCCCGTCGGGTCTGGACGGCCAGGAGCCGTAGCGACGGGCGCGTCCGAGCTCGATAGCCACGGCCCCAGTCCCCTCCCCGGGGCGCGAGCTAGGGGGCTCAGCGGGAGGCAGCCCGGGCCGCGGGGTCCCTGCTGTCCCCGCCCCGCGCGTCGCTGCCCGACCTCCCGAAGTCGCCCCCTGTCGGCGCGCGGCAGGCTGCGCGGCGGCCGGCGTCACTTACCCCGGGCAGGGTCTTCTGCTCGTGCAGCGCGCTCTGGGCCTTCAGCGCTGACTCACGCTCGCAGTAGGTGAGGAAAGCGCAGCCTGGGAGGGAAGCAAGCGGCGACAAGGGTCAGTGGGGGCGCCCCCAGCCAGGCCCGGCCCGCCGCCGCGCCCTGCCGCCCGCCCCCCTCTCCCGCCCTCCTGCTCGTCACCGCTCTCCCCACCTCGCTCTTTCCTGGGCTCTCTCCTCGGAGCTTCCCTGCCCCTCGGTCTCCCGTCTGTCTGCTTCGCCTTCCTCCGTGGCTTTTTCTATTTTGCTCCCTCCGCGGAGTCCTCCCCACTCCCCACGCCCCCCTTCTCTGCCCGTGGGTCTCTTCTTGTCCTTGCGCCCTAGTGCTTCAGGCGTCTCTGCCGTCTCCCCCACTCCCTGTCAGTGTTGTTTTTAATCAGTTTCAACGCTAGCCCCTACACCTCTCAGAAGAAGCAGTTTTCCCTTTCAGCTCCCCTGGCTGTCCTTGCCTGGGCTTCTTTCCATGATCAGGTCCCCCCTACCCCCCCAGGAGTACAAGTGTCAGGGACCTTCCAGATAAAGGCCAGAGCAGGTCAGTTGTCTTAATCAAACAAATAGGGTTGTCATATGTCCTTTGTGTTCTGTGCCCCAATTCCTGCTATCAAAGCTGGGTTGAGGGTCTTCACACACCTCCTAGTCTGAAGGGTTTCTCGGGCTATCAAGCCCACTGAGGCCTACCAGCCTTCTGCCTCTAACTCCTCGAGGACAGCTCTGCCTCCTACCACCTCGTCTGCGTCTTCTTCAATGAAAAGAACTGAGCATGCTCTCCGAAGTCCTGTCCACTTCTTCCCCTGAGCCATGGTAACAATCCATGGCTCCACAACTCCACGGCTTCGTGTCAGGGACTCTAGAGTGTTCCGTGTGGTGCGACCTGCTCCCTGGAGGGCTCAGTGCCCATCTGTAGGCACCATGACCCAGGAACAGAATGTTTGGTGACTAGCTATAGGGACCTCTTCCTCTGTGTGAGGGTAGGAATGCAGCTTGGCTGATGTGCAAAACTAGCTGGAAGCCACCGCAAAACTGTAAAGGCTATCTTTGGCGAAAACAGGCTTGTCTGCCAAGTTAATCATGACTCTACCCTAGAGAAAGGACCCCTATTTGCCTCCCTTAGTCCTTCTACTCTCCACCCATTTTTGTGACCAGTCTACTGTCACCACGGTTATTGCCCCCAACCCAGTCCTTTTTATGAATCGCCTTGAAGCAGTTTCTGACTGCTCCAGTCCCTGCATGGGCTACCTCCTTTCCTGACTGTTTACCACGTGCCTTCTGGTTCTTCCAAGACCATTGACTTCGTGAATGCCTACTCTGTACTAGACTCAGGCTCTTTTCTCCGGAAGCTCTCCAGCTGGCAGTGACTGTCTCGACACTGGACACACAACAGTTCTAGTCATTAGGCTTGTTGTGGCCACTTGATGCTCAGAGTCTCCACAATGTCCCCTCCTGTGCATTATTATCAAGCCTGTAGCCACTAACCTCTGTCCCTTCCCTTCTGATGTAGAAATAGATCCTGCTCCCTTGTCTTTGCCGGCTGGTAAGATGGCAGGAAGGGAATGTGTGTGAAGAGGAAACAGAGATAAAAAAAAAAAAAAAAAGAAAAAGAAAAGGAAATAGATCTTGGGAGACAGAAGCTCCTGTTCCAGGGCTGGCTCTACCTCCTGCCAAGGAGTCTCCATGCCGTCCTCCCTCCGCTGGACCAGGCCCACACTGCCCCTCCTTCCTCCTCTCCCTCCTCTTCCCTCCTGGTCACTGGCAGACGGTTATTGATGGAGACACAGGCGACTGAAATGAATAGCGGTCAGAGGCCCTGTGACGTCGTCCCTCGTGCTGCCGCCTGCCTCTCCCAGGGGCGTCTTTCCTCCTGTTCCCTTGTCCCCTCGTTGGCCTTGTCTCCTGCCTGCTGCGGAGAGGTAGCTAGTAGCTCAGCTGCGCATGCAGGCAAGCCAGCTAGGGACAAGGTCAGGGGTAGGTTTGGAGAGAAGGAGGAAGTGAGAGAAGGAGAAGCAGGAAGTGACCATACTGTTTTCACAGCCCAGAATAATAAAGTAAGGGTTCTAGAGGGGTAACCTGTTGCTTTTGTCCAGCTGTCACGATTCTCTTCCATTGTTTTCAAGAGACCCTAGAGCTCTGGCATGTACCAGGATCTTTTAGGAACCCCCTCTCAGGACCAAGTGACCTCTTCCTGTCATTTCCACCTCTGAATTCAGCGCTTGCTCGTAGTTCTTCCCTTGGCTCCTTTACCCTTCCTCGAGTCTTCATGACACATGTTCTATCTTAGATCCTTTTTCTACAGTGACTACTTCCTCACCGCGTCCCTTCTACCAGCCTGGCCCTCTTCCTCCTGCACTTCCTTCAAGCATCTATT
>JADRCD010203498.1:226-20283 GCA_019843815.1 Montemys delectorum
GTGCTGTGCTCACCCTCTGCTCTGTGCTCTCTGTGTGTTGTACTCACCCTCTGCTCTGTGCTGCGTGCTATGCTCACCCTCTGCTGTGTGCTGTGTGCTGTGCTCTCCCTCTGCTCTGTGCTCTCCATGTGTCCCATAGCAGCATCACTGGGCTCCCTGCTCCCCTGACTTCTTAGTGGGCTCAGTTAATGGGAGATGACACGGTTCTTCTCTCCTGTGCCTTCCGCCCATCTCCATGAATCCCATGTATGCTGGTTAGGCCCTGATTCTCTAGGGAGACTCTGGTTCTCCTGGGCTCCCATTGCATCTCTTCCTCCCTTCCCCCTAGGTTGGTTCCTTAATAAGGACCACAGCTTTACAAACAATCTCTCCCTCTGGCTTTCACCTTGTAGCTCTCAAACATTTGAGAGGTTAATCTTTATGGTTGGTTAATCTTCATTGTTATCTTGCCTGAATTTAGAATGATTTAGAAGATTGAGTTACAGCTCTGGGAGCGCCAGTGAGGGCGTTTTCAGGAAGGGTTAAATCAACCAGGAAAGGACCTCCTTGAATGTGGATAGCATCACCAGCCTATAAGGGAAAAGGAAAAAATCCAGCAGAGCCACAGCATCCTATTTTCTGCTTCTTGGCTCACTGTAATGTGAACTACTCCATTCGGCCCCACCTTCCCTTCCAGGCAGGGATTGACTCCTCACACTGTGTCTAAAATTCCTTCCTTTAAGTTGTAGCTGTTGTGAGAACAGGGTTAGCCAAGGGTGACCTAAAACCTCTGTCTTTCCTGTGTCTACCTTCTCCATGCTGGGTTACAAACACAACGCACTATTATGAGTTCAAGTTGTCTTTCTCAGGGTCATAACAATAATGAACGCAACTAACAAAGAAAACCTGTCCCTATACTCTAGAAGTGTCTAGGTTGAGATTAAACCTGATGATGTTCTTGGGACTTTAGAAGTGGTTTGTGGGTAGAATTTGGAAGAGTTTGAAGATGTTTGTTAGAATGTTCTAGATAGGATTCTAGCAACAGAACTCAGTGGTGGGATTCTGGTTAAACCTGAAAGTTGAAAACTGATAGGAATGGGAACAGTGTTGTCTCTGCTCACGAGCTTTCAGGTCCATTGGGAATTGGACTTGAGACCATTTGTGTTACTTTCTGGCAAATAACTGATTTACATTTCGCTAGTGTCCAGAAACTGTGGGAAGCTATGTTTAAAGGTGACAGATTCATTACTCTGGTAGGAAGAAAGTCAAACAGCACAGGGTTCAGGCTCTGAACTAGTTATTACTGCCTGCTTTTAGTCAGAGTCACAGTGAGAGTCAGGGGCAAAGCAAAGAGCAGAACCATGGGAGCTAAGTGGTGGATAAAGAGGGTATGATTAAAGAATCTGGAGCATTATAAAGAAACCAAGGCCCATCAGGACGGTTCCCTGTATAAAACCACTCGCTGTGCAGGCCTGATGACCTGCATTCAAAACCGAGAGCTGATTCCTGTGCCGCAGGCTGGCCGAGAAACGGGGTCCTAGTCAGGTCAACGAGGCGTAGGCGAAGAGTGACAGAGTCGACACAAGGGTGTGTGAATCTGAATGTATTTCTTAAAAATGGCATCAGACTTTTACAGTCATTGTAAAAGAGAAATGATAAATCTAGCAGTTTAGTAATTAAGGTACATCTGTGGCCACCTAAAACACACTGAGTCTAAAAACAGCAGCCATCTCCTCTGGACTGGTACAGCACCCCCAGGCTCCGAACACGCTTGGGCCGCATGGGCCCGGCTGGAGTCCTGCAGGGCTGCGGGTGAGCCAGCCAGGAGGACAGAGGCCCAAGCACTCTGGGCCCCGGGGGCTGCAGACTGCATGAATCTAAGTCTTAGTCCACCTAACTTCTAGTTCTAGTCAAATTGCAAGCGAGTCCAACTGCTCAATGCAGACTCCTCTATCTGGAATGCTGACTGCTCCACACGGTCTCTCACACACACTCTCGGCTCAAGGTACCGCCCATCCTAGGTAAAACACCCACTATGCTAATCTTCTGGGCGGGTAACATTCCTTACGGAACTTCCAGGCCAGGGTTTGGCTAGGAAGTTGGTAAAAGGTCAGAGAGAAACGTCTGATTTTCTCTCTAGCTGTCATATTTTGGTGAGCATCTAGCTACGAGGACATATCTGGGCTACCTCTGAGTTAGGGGGTGCCAGACGACAATGCGGGTGCAGGAGACTGGCTTTCTTTAAGCTTATGCCTCAGATACTGCGGTCATGCAGGGTCTGTGTGGCATTCCTGAAAGTTGTCCTCTGACTTCTGCATATATGCCACGGTACATGCACAAGTGTGCGCGCATATATACACACATACACACACTGAAAGACTGGGAGATTTAGAAATTTAGAAAAAGCACATTAATGGAGATACATTAGTAGACAAGTATAACCTTTACTTAAAAGGGCATAGAAAGCAATGGGCCAGGAATGTGGGCTGGTCAGTTCCAGGAACCTGTGGGTCACAGGCCCCCTCCAAACAAGGCTTAGAATGAGAGGCAGGATATAAGTCATCTTAGTAAATTCCTGGAGTAGGCAGCTATAATGTAAATAGCATTGACCACAGCCACATTCTTGTGACCCTGACACAACTAGGGAGTGAGTCTCTATAACATTTATGACCAGAACCACATTCCTCTAGAAAATAAATGGGCAGGATGACTTCCTCGTGACCCTGATTCAACTAGAGAGTGGGTCTCTATAGAATCTTCCACTGCTTTAATGTTCTGTATCCTTGGTAACCCCCTCCCTCCCCATTTGTGGTTTTCCCTTTAAATACCCCTTACTCTTTGTGCTCTGGGTCGAACTCCACTGGCCTGTTAGGCTATGAGTTCGACCCCAGATCTGGCCTGAATAAACCTCGTGTGATTGCAGCAAGATCAGTCTCTCGTGAGTTATTGGATGGTCGTGTCGTCCCGAGACTTGAGTGAGGGTCTCCCCTACTCTGGGGGTCTTTCAACAAATACACACAGACACACGGACACACAGACACAGGCTGGAGAGATGGCTCAGTGGTTAGGAGTACTTGTTCTTTTTTTTTTTTTTCTTTTTGGTTTTGGTTTTTGTTTTTCGAGACAGGGTTTCTCTGTGTAGCCCTGGCTGTCCTGGAACTCACTTTGTAGACCAGGCTTGCCTCGAACTCAGAAATCCACCTGTCTCTGCCTCTCAAGTGCTGGGATTAAAGGCGTGCTCCACCACTGCCTGGTAAGACTACTTGTTCTTGAAGAGAACAGTGTTTGGTTCCCAGCACCTACATAGTGGCTCCTAACCCTCTGTAACTCCAGTTTCAGGCACCCGCTACCCTCTTCCAAACTCGGAGGGCACACACCTGGCGCACGTACACACACACATGCAGGGGAAACACTCCTGCACCTAAAGTAAAATAAAGAAATCTTAAAATCTGTCTACTTTTTTTGGAAAATAAAACAAAAACTGAGAGAACCCAAACACTTTTGGCTGAGCCAACAGGAACAACATCTAGAGGGTACTTTATAAATCACCCAGGTCGCTCACAGGCTCCGGGGTCCAAGACACATTTGGAATTTTCCCCTCAAGAAAAGAGAACTACCACTGGGCGGTGGTGGCGCACGCCTTTAATCCCAGCATTTGGGAGGCAGAGGCAGACCGATTTCTGAGTTCGAGGCCAGCCTGGTCTACAGAGTGAGTTCCAGGACAGCCAAGGATACAAAGAGAAACCCTGTCTCCAAAAAAGAAGAAAAAAAGAAAAGAAAAGAGAACTACCAGTGTGCTTTACTTGCATATATCATTCTGGGGAACTATTTTCCCAGGTCCAATTCCCCACTTTCTCATGGACTACTGTGCTGCAAGTGAGTCTACATACTGCTCAAGCTGGCGGCAAACCGTGACACTGTCGATATGCTACTGGGTTTTGCAGGCATATGATATGCCTAGCTGTGGGGTCAAGGAGAGAGGTTTCCACCAAGATTGTTGAGGGAGGCCTGGAAGTTAAGACTGTTGAGCAGGCTCTGATTCCCTGTTACAAGACCCTCAGAGAATGGTGCGTTAATTAATCCTGGAGAGAAGCCATGTGGCCTGCCAGTGGGCAAACAATGAAGGCACAGCTGTTTACAGTGCATTGAAGTGCATCAGGACACCATGTGACTTGAATGCCAGACATAAGGCTATAGGATTTAATGTTTGCCCTGCTATATTACCATCTTACCTTGGTCCCATCCCTCCTTATTGTGCCTGTTCCCTCCTTTTTGGAACAGGAATGTTCATTCACTTCCATGTTTGGAAGGTATGCAACTTGTTTTTATTTCATAGGAATTCCACAGCTAAGAGACTATGGACTTAGATGTTTGAACAGATGTTGTAACTATTAAGACTTTGGGACTCTTGGACATAGACTAGATGCATTTTTTTTTCATTGCCAGAGAGTCAGGCTACTGGTACAACCATATGGGTTAGGTATGAAGTGAGACTTTGGTTAGTAACTGCTGACACTATTCTGGGACGTGTTGAAAACTATCCGAGTGCCCTGGGAAAGTAGGTCAGTGAAGCAGGTCATTGAGAATATGTTTTCCATATCCCTGCCCTGCCATGCTCTCTGCTTCCTTCTGCCATGATATGAGTAGCTGCCCTCTACCCCCAACACTGGGATGCTCTACACAAATGTGAGCGAGTAAGTATATAGACCCTGCATTTTCCCCCAACTCCACTGAGACATTTTTTAAAAATGTGTTTTACATCTCTAGGAAAAGGATTCCTCCTGTGTGCTTTTCTCTTATTTCTTTATGGCCCATGATATGAGCTGAGGTTGTCAGTACAATGAAACAATGGAACACACACACACACACACACACACACACAGAGAGAGAGAGAGAGAGAGAGAGAGAGAGAGAGAGAGAGAGAGAGAGAGAGAGCAGATGTACATTTTAGCGAGGCACAGTGATATATACCTTTAATTCCAGAGGGATGCAGATCTCTGATTTTGAGTCTAGCCTGGTCTTTATATAGCAAGTTTGAGCTGCACATCAAATCAAAAGCTAATCACTCCACACTTATCCAACCTGCCTGTGAGGTTCAGAATAATTTCCCCAGATCTATGATCAGCAATGATTTCAAGTTGGCCAGTGTAACCAGGCTTCATCATCACTCGAGAACCAAACAGTGACTTTGCAGCATGGTCTGATGAGGACCTGGCATTTGCCTCTCTTCCTGGCATTGCTGATGCTCCTGAGAGCATCTGCCAGGACATTCAAGAGCATCATGGTGATGAGAAAGAAGGGTGACAGAATACCACACTCTCTCACACTGAGTCAAAGTCACTCTTCCTTCTCTTACAGTGTTTGTCAGACACTTGGTCATGGTTACACAAAATCAATTACCTCAGCACCTGATGCCCACTGGGATTCTGTCTAATAAAATCTGGTTGTGTATCTAGAGAGTGCAGGACTTGCTCACACTCGGATCTCTCAGGGGTCTGAAAAGTGTTTTGCTGATGTGAAATCTAATCCCATGGGGCCTTAGACCTCTTCAGTCTCCCATTCAGGGTCTGCTTGATATCAAGATTTTGGCTAACTATGAAAACTTACAGCTGCCAGAAAGGAGTCTCTGAGTTTATAGATGCAATTTTAGAACAGATTAGGTAGATAAAGTGCACAATAGTAACTCTAAAAGGTTGTTGTTGTTTTGTAATTTGCTGCTACTGTTGTTTTAAGACAGGTTGTTTACAGATACTCCATAGCCTAGGCTGGCCTTGAACTCATTCTGTAGCCCAGACTGGCTTCAGATTTGCAGCAATCCTTCCATCACAGCCGCCCAAATGCTAGGATTACAGTCAGGAGTTGCCCAGTTTGGCCAACCAGATTTGCCATGCATTGCTCATTTCTGAGGGGAAGGGTTAGGAGGCAGAAAAGGGATGGTCTGAGTTTGTCTCTAAGAAGAAATGATTCGGCCAGGCAGTAGTGACACAAGCCTTTAATCCCAGCACTTGGGAGACAGAGGCAGGTGGATTTCTGAGTTTAAGGCCAGCCTGGTCTACAGAGTGAGTTCCAGGACAGCCAGGGCTATACAGAGAAACCCTGTCTTGAAAAAGAAAAAGAAAAGAAGAAGAAGAAGAAGAAGAAGAAGAAGAAGAAGAAGAAGAAGAAGAAGAAGAAGAAGAAGAAGAAGAAATGATTCTAGGATCTTAGAGGGACATTAAAAGTCACTCAGGCCAGCCTACTGCTTTTGTACCAGAGGTGGGGGGTAGAGAGGGAATTCCCTGAGGTCTGAAGGTAAAGTAGGGGTATAGCCTGTGGGAATCTAAAGCTGAACCTTCATCATCAAAGGAGCATCAAAAGAGCAAGTTGGAAGAGCATCAAATGCCACACAACAGGACCACCATGAACAACAGAGATGCCACACAATAGGGCCATCATGAACAACGAAGATGTCACAGTATAGAGCCACCACGAACAACAAAGGAACATGGAGGATCGACCTTTGCATGATAGAACCACAGTGGACCTTAGTGTCCCTCCATACTGTAACCCAAGACTGTGAAGACACTGTAGCATGGTGTGAGCAAGAGCGAGGAAGCACCAAGGAAAGCTCCCTTCCACTCACAATGCCGAGAACCTGCCACACTGGTGAGATCCAGGACCTATAACATGTGGGACGGTGCACAGACAGCCTGATCCCCAGTCAAGCACAGCCTTCAACCCCGGTGACCAGGTAGGTGGTGACTTCAGCCTACGGAGGGACACCAGGTATTCGGCCACACCCCCCTGGGCCCCTGGCTCTTATAGCAGCTACAGCCTCCCACAGACAACCCACTTCCCACAGAGAGCTGTATGACCATTAGTCATGTAGGCAATGCCCCAAGCTCCTGGTACTCTGTCTGGACTCCACCCCCACAGTTACCTGGCAACAGCCATGTATGCTCTTCTCCACAGTTACCTGGCAACAGCCAGGTGGGCCCAGCCCACTATAAAAGGGGCTGTTTTCCCCCTCCTCCCTCTCTTGCTCTCTTACTCTCTTGCTCTTTTGCTCCCCCGCCTCTCTGCCTTCCCTTTCCCCTCCCCTCCACATGGTCATGACCGGCTTCTACTTCTCTACTCTTCTCCCTCTCTCTGCCTTTCTACAATAAATAAATGCCTTAAAACCATGGACTGCCCCTTCTCATTGGAAGCCGCCGGGATGGAGCAATGGAGCAGGTCTTCCCCACCGAGCCTCGTGTCTAACCTCCAGTAGGAAGCCTGTCAGCATTCCCAGGCATGGCTTCTGCCAACCCAACCGTCCAAGCCAAGGCATTCTCAACTCTTCTGTGGCCTGAGAGCCTATCGTCCTTGACCTCCATGCAGGCCCGGGGACCCCAGCCAAGTCTGGCAGGGTCTGCAGGGATCTCAGACTGCACACCTGGAGCAGGGTCCCACGGATTCTTACAGCCCTACGCCCGCCAATCGGCCTCATGGGGTCAAACTTCCCACGTCTGCCTCCATGAGTGGCCCTCATTTTAACCCATAGTAGCCTGGCCCAGAAGGACCAGGGACCTTGAGCATACAGTCAAGGCTTCAGAGGCGTCTGATCAAATCCTGTGGTAAATGCTTGCCTCTGAATAACTTACCTGCAAGCAGATGTTATGGATCACCCCATCAGGGTGATAAAGAAAGAGTTGTGCTTCCTCCTCTTGTCATCAGGCTGCGAACAAATGGTTCTACAATGATGAAGCTCAAAGGATATCTGCACAGAAATACCCCCTGCCCCCAGCTCCATACACATATTCCCTTTAAAGAGTAAGTGTCTCAGTTAACATTTCTATTACTGCCAGGTGGCGGTGGCACATGCCTTTGATCCCAGCACTTGGAAGGAAGAGGCAGGCGGATTTCTGAGTTTGAGACCAGCCTGGTCTACAGAGTGAGTTCCAGGACAGGCAGGGCTACACAGAGAAACCCTGTCTCAAAAAAAAAAAAAAAAAAAAAAAAAAAAAAAAAAAAAAAAGAAAAAGAAAAGAAAAGAAAAAGATTTTATTGTTGCAACAAACACCATAACCAAAAACACTTTTGGAGAAAGGGTTTATTCATGTCACACTCCCAGGTCACCCTCCATCTCTATGGGAAGTCAGGGAAGGAATCTAGAGCAGAAGCCTTGGAAGGGTGCTGCTCACTGACTTGCTCTCTCTATGGCTTGCTCAGCCTCCTTTCTTTTGTTTTTTTGGTTTTTTTTTTGTTTGTTTGTGTGTGTGTGTGTGTGTGTGTGTTTTGTTTGTTTGGTTGGGTTTTTTTGTTGTTGTTGTTTTTTGTTTTTTGAGACAGGGTTTCTCTGTATAGCCTTGGCTGTCCTGGAACTCACTCTGTAGACCAGTCTGGCCTTGCAACCTGCTTTCTTATGAGTCTAGGGACCACCTGCCTGGGGTAGGCACTGGCAGCAATGGGCTGGGGCCTTCCCCATGCATCAGTAATCAAGAGAATACCCCACAGGGATTGCCTACAGGTCTCTCTAATGGGGACAGTTTCTCAGTTGAGGTTCCCTCTTCTCAGATGATGACAGCTGATGGGTCCAATTGTCAAGGAGCCAGTTGTCCTGGTTATTTTTTTTTTTTTTTTTTTTTTTTTTTTGTCATCTTGACACTAGCTGGAGTGACCAAGGAGGAGTGACCTCACTTGAGAAATGTCTTTATCATATTGTCTGTGGCATTTTCTTTCCTCCCCTACTTTCACCAGGCATTGCATTGATTAGTGATATGGAAGAGCACTGTGGTGGGTGGCGCCAGCCCAGGGCAGGTAGGTGGCCTTTGGTGGTATAAGGAAGCAGGCTGAGCCAGTCGGAGGAACAGTATTCTCTGTGGTTTCTGCTTTACAACTTGCCTCTAGATTCCTGCTTTGGCTTCCCCAGTGATTAGCTATATAACCTGTGAACTAGACAACCCCTTTCTTCCCTCAGTTGCTTCTGGTCATGGTGTTTTATTACAGCAATAGATACCCAAACTAAGACAGTGAGCTCTTGTGAGGTGAAGGACAGTGAGCATCCACTAGTACTCAGCATCCACTAGAGCCCAGATAGTGAGGGAATTCAGTAACTTTTCCCAGAATTCACATTTCCCAAATAATCATCAATCAGGTTCAGTAGTACACAGACAGCTTGCAGCCTTCCTTCCTCATCCCTTCTCCCACCCAGCAGGTGACGCAGTTCTATGCCTATAGCACCTCCCATCCTCCTCCAGTCCTCTTTCCTTGTCTTGTCACACAGCACCTGACTCCTAAGCAGCAGGCTCCTCCCCTTGAAAGGGCACATCCACTGCGTTAGACCATTTCTTGAACGAGTCCTCTGACCACCTTCATCCCTCAGTGAATCTAGTCTAGCCCTTTCCTTGGCCCTGAGAAGGCTGAGATTCCAACGCAGCGCTCAGTGCGTTCTGAGAGCCAAGCTGCTGATGAGCAATGGCATTCATTCTCCTTGGGTTTGTAGTGTACCACAGAGTCTGTTATCACCTTCATTGTTCTAGAGGGACAATAATTCAGGAGCACTATTTACATGTTTTTGATAACAACAACAATAATAGCAAGGACGGAGATGATAACCCAGCCTCTTTTCCATTGTAGAAACTTCCAGCCATTCACCCTATCAATCCTTGGAAATAGTCTTTCCTCTTTCAATTCTTCCCTTCTGGGACACGACCTGGGTTTCTCTGTCTAATCTCCAAGATCCTGGGCTGGTACATCACACAGCCTTTTTATTTTTCCTAATTACTTCAGGCTATGGGAGATATATGGCCAAGACAATGACATCTGTGTTTTTTCCCACCCTCTTGAAGGAAGAAACATTTCAGGGGCCACCACACCTAAACATCCTGGGTGTGTCGAGAAAAATCTCAGTATTGACAAGAGAGTCAGGGTTGAGAAAGAACTGTAGCTAAGCCCTGCATTATTCAGGGCAGGTTTTAAATTAGACTACCCTACATGGACTTGGTCTCTTGGAGTATAAAAATCTTCAGTGAGATTGATGCTGCTATCTATAGAGGGTGACTTTAGTGCCTTAGTGATTGGTGCCTGACATTGTGACTGGATGATGGATGAAAGCCATGGCTGTTACCATGTATGAATCTCATCACCATGTGAGATAATGTGGTATAGTGGAAAGCCAGCCCTCCAGAGCCAGCTCAGGGGACTAGCCTGGGCCTTTGTGATGCTGATCTTCACTGTTATAATTTGAACCACCAATACTTCTGGGTATGTCTTGGAGGATGTTTCCAAAGAGGCTTAAGTGAGAAGATATCTTAGTCAGGGTTTCTATCCCTGCACAAACATCATGACCAAGAAGCAAGTTGTGGAGGAAAGGGTTTATTCAGCTTACTTCCACATGGCTGTTGATCACCAGAGGAAGTCAGGACTGGAACTCAAGCAGGTCAGGAAGCAGGAGCTGATGTAGAAGCCATGGAGAGATGTTCCTTACTGGCTTGCTTCTCCTGGCTTGCTCAGCCTGCACTCTTATAGAACTCAAGACTTCCAGCCCAGAGATGGCACCACCCACAAGGGGCCCTACCCCCTTGATCACTAATTGAGAAAATGCCCCACAGCTGGATCTCATGGAGGCACTTCCCCAACTGAAGCTCCCTTCTCTGTGATAACTGCAGCCTGTGTCGCTGACACACAGAACCAGCCAGCACAGGAGGAAAGACTTACCCTGAGTGTGCACGACACCATCCAGCCCATGAACTAGGATCTCAGACTAACTATAAAGGGAAAGAGAAGAAACCCAGTGGAGTACCAGCATTTCTCATCGTATATGTCCCGATCTGTCAAGATTCGAGGAAAGCTAGCCTCATCCTCTTGTCTCTATGACTCTACCATGTCTTCCCCACCATGATGTACTATGAGCCAAAGCAAGTCTTTTTGCTCATAAGCTGCTGCTTGTCACACCAATGGGGGCAGAGAGTGATATGGCACTGGTGTGGACTCAACATGTTTATAAAGGCAACTTGCTTCTGAAGACTGACATTTGGTTTTGTTATTTATATAGAGTGGCATACGTATATTACATATATAAATTCATATTATTATATATTATAGACATCAAGGGTGGCTACGTGTGGTTTCTATTGTGTAACTAAATATTTAAGCCTTGGTAAATTTAACTTACATTTCTTAAGATTGCAAAGTCTATGGGCTTTGTGCTGGCATCTGGTGAGACCCTTGCTGCATCATAACATGGTAGAGGACATCAAATGTCAATCAATTCAGGACGAATGTGCTAGCTCAATGTGCCTCCACCTAACTAGTATGGGTGGCTTCCCGTGACACTCAGAGTGTAGCCTGATGATTTTTGATGTAGTTTTGCAGCTACCTCAACCTCTTTGACCCTCCAGAGGAGCTTAAGTTTTGAGGCCTCTATTTACCTATAATATGTATATGAGTACACTGTATCTGTACAGATGGTTGTGAGCCATCATGTGGTTGCTGGGAATTGAACTCAGGACCTCTGCTCGTTCCAGCCCCACTCACTCCAGCCCAAAGATTTATTTAGTATACTGTAGCTGTCTTCAGACACACCAGAAGAGGGTGTCAGATCTCATTATGGATGGTTGTGAGCCACTATGTGGTTGCTGGGATTTGAACTCAGGCCCTTCAGAAGAGCAGTCAGTGCTCTTAACCACTGAGCCATCTCTCCAGCTCACCTTAGCTCTTCTTGAGGTCTCTGCTTTTCCCTCCACCAAGTATCCCCCATCATAGCTATGCAGTATGACCTTCATTCAAATGGTATCTTACTGGAGACTCCTTTCCTAATTAGCCAATAAAAACTTCTATCATTCTTTAGCTCTAGACACTCTTAAAAGATTTCTAACCCTCTTTAACCCCCTGTCCAGCCTGGTCTTGAACTCCTGGGCTCAGGCCTCATTTTTCATTTAGAGCATGCCACCATACCCAGTTAATTCTTTCTTAGTTGTTTTTCCATTATAGTTTTTGGTTTTGTTCAAACCAAAGACAGTACATGCTAGATAAGTTATCTACCCTTGTAAATACCCAGCCTTTTGTGGTTTGGTTTTGTTTGTTGTTTTTGAAACAGAATTTGGGGGTAGGGGTTGTTTGTTTTGGGGGGTTTTAGTTTGTTTGTTTTTTATGTAACTGAGACTAGTTTTGAACTCACAAGTTGCCGCTTTTTCTTCCTCAGTGGTGGGTGGGCATGTGATACTGTGACAGGCCCTCACTTAATTATTTGTTTGTTTTAGTCGTGTGTATGTGATTCGTGTACTCGAGAGTTTGTATGGAGGTCAGAGGACAATTTGTAGGAATTAATTCTCTCCTTCTGAACAACCAAGTGGATTTCCCCTTTAAGAGCGGCTCCTGTAGACACTCACTTCCACCATGTGGGTTCTAGGGACTGAATTCAAGTTGTCATGTTACTGGCAGGTTCCATTTCCCACTGAACCATAGCAAATGACACCATCTAACAGGTTACTCATAGAATTCCGCAGCTAGCAATTGTCCTGCTTAACTGATGTCATATTTATGTTAGGAGAAATGGAAACAACAGTAGAAGAGCCTGCCAAAACAGGCTGCTGCCTGGAATGTGAACTTTGACCCCTCTAGTCTTGTCGACAGGCATCTAGACTGACTGACTAACCTTGGTAGCAGGACGAGTCCATCATCTAGACATCTGAGTTGCACGTCAGGAAGTTATTGAAGTCTCCCTTAGTGGACATTTCCTTTCCGTTGACCTGCCCTAGTCCTGAACCTAGAGGTTCTCATCTTTCTGACCTTCCTCACAACACTGACCCAAAGCTACCAAATCCTGTCCCCTGAGATGCAGCTTGTAAGACCACAAAGAGCAGCTCTTTTCCTTTTGAACTTGGGTTGATCACTTGTTACAATTATTGTGCTTTAATTTAAAAAAAATCACACATTTGTTCATTGGTGTGTGTGTGTGTGTGTGTGTGTGTGTGTGTGTGTGTGTGTGTTTGCCTGCATATGTTTTTGTGAGTTACTAACTTGAGGACCTAAACAAAGAGGATTAAATGAAGGTGCCCTCAGAGGTCAGAAGAGGGTGTCAGATCCCCTAGAACTGAGTGACGTATGAGCCTCCTGATGTAGGTGCTGAGAACTGAACCCAGGTCCTCTGCATCTCCCTGTCTTTCTCCCCCCACTGGAACAGGAACTCATGAACTCCACACTAGCAAAAATACTGTCTTTCTTTTTTGCTACTCACACCATAGAACTAAACACTTGTTTCAATATTGTATAGAAAATGAGTGGATAAATAGAAAAAGAAGATAGAGTTAAATTATTTCTAAAAATAGAGGAGTTTGTTTTCCAAGCTGTGCCTACAACAATGGCTCCTATAGAAAAGAGTAGCAAGAAGAGCCACTGTTAGAGGCTCACAATCATCCATAATGAGATCTGATGCCCACCTCTGGTGTGTCCAAAGACAGCTACAGTGTACTTACATATAATAATAAAGAAATCTTAAAAACAAACAAGCAAACAAACATCTGGGCAGTTGTAGCACACGCCTTTAATCCCAGCACTTGGGAGGCAGAGGCAGGCGGATTTCTGAGTTCGAGGCCAGCCTGGTCTACAGAGTGAGTTCTAGGACAACCAGGGCTACACTGTCCTGAAAAACGAACAAATAAAAACAAAAAACAAAAACAACCAAACAAACAGAAAGAAGGAAGAAAAGCAGGCTCTAGGATATGATCTAACCAGTACCTTGTCGATTTGCAAAAAAAAGCTGTGCACCTGTGGTGTCCAGAAAATGCTGGAAAGGTTCTACAAAAGACCTAGGTCACATTTTCCACTTACTGTCCCTTTTCATTCAGGAAATTTTTATGTGACACTTGGCATACAGATTTACAAAACATAGACAAATCAAATGTTTACTAATAGTAAACCATGAATAGTTTATCTAAAAACTATTCTCTTTTTAAAGATTTATTTATTTATTTTATGTATATGAGTACACTGTAGCTGTACAGATGGTTGTGAGCCTTTATGTGGTTATTGGGAATTGAATTTTTAGGACCTCTGCTCACTCTATCCCAAAAATTTATTTTTATTATTATACATAAGTACACTGTAGCTGACTTCAGACACACCAGAAAGGGTGTCAGATCTCATTACAGGTGGTTGTGAGCCATCATGTGGTTGCTGGGATTTGAACTCAGGACCTTCAGAAGAGCAGTCAGTGCTCTTACCCGTTAAGCCATCTCGCCAGCCCAAAACTATTCTTTACATACCTATAATTTTCCCACTTATGAAGATATGATGGTTTGAATATGCTTGGCCCAGGGAATGACACTATCAGAAGGTGTGGCCTTGTTGAAGGAAGTGTGTCACTGTTTGGGTGAGTAATGAGATCCTCCTCCTAACCACGTGGGAGCCAATGTGCCAGTCTTCAGTTCTTTTGGAACAAGATGTTGAACTTTCAGCTTCTTCTCTGGCGCCATGCCTGCCTGCACGCTGCCATGCTTCCTGCCTTGATGATAATGGACTGAACCTCTGAACCTGTAAGCCAGCCTCAATTAAATGTTGTCCTTATAAGAGTTGCCTTGGGGGCTGGCGAGATGGCTCAGTGGGTAAGAGCACTGACTGCTCTTCCAAAGGTCCTGAGTTCAGATTCCAGCAACCACATGGTGGCTCACAACCACCCGTAATGAGATCTGATGTCCTCTTCTGGTGCGTCTGAAGACAACTACAGTGTATTACGCTTACAGTGTATTACGCTGGAGCAAGCAATCCGGAGGGAGCCTGATGGCTCACAGCCATCTGTACAGCTACAGTGTACTCATACACATAAAAAAAAAAAAAAAAAAAAAAAGAGTTGCCTTGGTCATGGTATCCGCTCAAAGCAGCAAAACCCTAACCAAGACAGGAAGAGGATAACATAGATTTGCATAGTCATAACTTGGATATGTTTGTTTACTTTTACATTGCAGAATTAAATCTCGGCTGAATATAAGACATGCAGCTGGGCAGTGGTGGCACACATCTTTAATCCCAGCACTTGGGAGGCAGAGGCAAGCGGATTTCTGAGTTCAAGACCAGCCTGGTCTACAGAGTGAGCTCTAGGACAGCCAAGGCTACACAGAGAAAAACCAAAAAAAAAAAAAAAAAGACATGCAGAATCGTCAACTTTTTCTGTTTTTGCAGTTGTCAATATTGAGACATCCATTTTGCATAAATACACAGTACATATTAGCAAAAGTATTATAGAAAGTTCTGTCCTGTCCCCTTGCCAAAGTTCATCTAATCCTCTTTGCTTAGGACCTCAGGTCAGTGATTCAAATAGCAATCATTATGGGTTGTTTTTTAAAGATATTCTATGTAGCCCAGGCGGTACTGTTACTTACTTTGTAAAGTAACCTAACCTCCAACTCACAGAGATCCACCGCCTCTTCGACCTCTGGACTAAATAAATGTGTGAATACCACGCCCAGTACTCAAATAGCAATTTTTAAAAAGTAAACATTCTAATCCAACAAAACCCCAAGATACACGAAATTCATACTTGTATGCTGAGGAATGATGTCAGTGCGTAGTCCTAATTAAGAATCTACTGCTATGGTGAACTCCACGACCAAAGCAAGTTAAGTGTTTATTTCAGCTTATAACTTATAGTCCAACAGGAAGGGAAGTCTGGGCAGAAACTCAAGGACCCAGTGGCAGGAGCTGAGGCAGAGACCACAGGGCAACTCTGTTTACTGGCCAGCTCCTCCTGTCTTGCTCAGTCTGCTTTCTCACACAACCCAGAACTAACTGACCAGGGCTGGCACTGCCCACAGTTGTCTAGGCTTGCCCACATCAATCATTAACCAAGTAAATAACCCTACAGACTTGCCTGCGGATCTGATAGAAGCAACTCCTTAATTGAGGTTTCCTCTTATTCCCAAATCTCTCTAGCTTTTGTCAAGTTGTGTCAAGCTAATGCAGATCTTCTTCAGAATTAAATTTCAAAAAGGTCAGAAAACTTGGCACACTTAAACCACTGCACTTTAAAACACACAAGCATCTCAGGTCTGAGCTGCAATCTCAGGGAGTATCTATGGGTGTTCCGTGGCATCAGTGCCATGCGCCGTGTGCAGCTCCTTTGTTGTCTGTGCAGAACCAGGACCAACAGAAGCTGTAGGTGAGATGTTCACCTCAGCCGTGGGACAGCTTCTAGACTTACAGAGTTTCCTTTGTAGCCACTGTCACCTGAGAGGTGTAGCTCTCTCCGATAAAGGTGACCAGGTCATTATCTTTCAGCTCACTAAACTAACTCCCCTTGCTTGATTCTGGGGCCACTGTTCCCTCCAGATGGTTACATGGCTTCTCGTGGCCTTCTTTTTTCAGTCTCCTCTGCATGAGTCAGCTTTCACAGCCCCATTAACCTTGAGGCTCTAATAGGATCGCATTTCCGAGCCTTCAAGGTTGCGCTCTGGACGTAGGTACTTTTAAACTAAGCTTCTGTGCAGTGACTGTTCTTGGAGCTGATCAGCTGGTCCTTTCCAGGCACCTCAGTGTTGCTTTGAGATTTAACATGCTTCTAGACACAGCAATGTTACTTGAGAAGGGAGACAGTTGAGCAAATGAGCAAAGTCGTATATATAAGGCATTCACTACAGCTGTTCCTATCTTTTCTCCCTTTTCACCCAGAAACAATTTTGCCTCACAGGCTGTCCCCAGAATTCAGGTGAGATCCAGAGCCCTTCCATCCTCAACTCAGGCAGCACCAATGGAAACTGAACCCTTTATCAAACTGTAAGAGGAAGGGTCATTGATGGGATCCCAGTTGGTTTGGTAATCTGCCAAGCACAAAAGTGAGCAAAGCTTTGGCTTCAGGTAGAGACCAAATGATTAGATTAGACAGTTGTGTCTCTTGCTGGAAGCCCAAGTAGAGTCTTGGCTGCAGAATAGTAGCCTGCTTGGGTGAATCCTGGACTGGGGACGGAGTTGCGGGGTGGGGGGCGGGAGGGATGGGGTTCTCCCATCCAGTCTTGCTCTTGCCAGGGGTAGAATTGTAAAGGCAAACTTGGAAATCACACAAAGTCAGGAGAGGAGCCACACACTGATGAATGCTTGCAGCCTTACCCTGGGGTATGACAGCTGCACAGTGGCCCCTTTGGCTCCCCTTTCCTAGAGGGGAAGATGGACCTTCCCACCACCCATTCATTCTCATAGTGTCCCAGCTCCATAGTCAGCTCCTGACCTACCCTGGAGGAAGCAGGCTATGGTTAGCTTCCAAGGATAACACCCTGCCAAGGATCATCGAGGAAGCATTCTTTGTAACGAAGGAAAAAAACAGGAACAACCTGGTCCATTCATCATAGCCCAAAAGATATTAAGGTTTAGTCATGCAATGGGCCAATATGCAGCCACTAAACTGGAAACTATATAATTATACAAAGAGTTTATTTAAAAGAAGACATGGAAACTCCATTTATAACTATGACTAGTTTTGTTAAACCATGGAGGTGTAACTATAAACATACAGGTGTGTGGAGAAATGATTGCATGGGATTCATCTAAACGCTAGCAGGTTGTCCCGAGGGGTGGGATCTCTGGTAAAAATCCTTTCAGGCTCCACTGTACTACCCAAAGTTTTACAATGAGCGTATGTGTTTTTAAGTACTTGGAGCAATAAACTTCCTTTTGTTATCCTTGAACATGCAAAAGGCTGGAGTGCAGGGCACTGTTGAATCCCAGGGAAGCCCAGCTGAAAGCATCGCTGATCCTGCCGGAGATTAGTAGGGTCAGTGTGCCCCGGGTCAGATGACTTCCATGGTAGGTCTTCCTATTTCGAGAGAGTCAATTCTTAAGGCGCCAAATGCTATCTCCACATCAAAACTATTTATAAGAATCATTTCCTTCATGATGAGCTGGAACTTCTACTAAGCACTTGTGTGTTTAGATGACATCACCCCTGACATTTATGAGAAGTGATTCCTGTCCTTGATGTTATCAGGGGCTTCAGTACTTGTGGGCCTTATGGCTCTTTGTGTTTAAATCATATCTGAAGAAGCGGTCATTTGTCAAGGTTTAATTGTTTCCATTATGCCCCCTCCCCTGGGAACTTTCCAGACCTCACTGGGCAGAATTGTTAACAAGTCAAGCAAAGAAGATGAAGCATGTCTGCGACCTGCATGTTGGAGACTGACTGGTTGCACATTTTTAGCTGTGTTGTCTTGAGCTGGTATGTGTGTGTTCCTGTGTGAGTGAGATTTGAATTCTTTATAACTGTTTAGGAATTTACTGAGTCAGACTCAGGTGGGGACTATCTTCAGGGAAATCTTGCCTCTTATTGTAAGCACTGACTGAATGAGCTAACAACTCCCCTCACTGAATGTCTGCCATGAAGGGACTTTACAGGCAACATTTCTTCATAGTAACATTTAGATTCATGTTTGACTAAATAGCTGGAGAACGTAGCTCAGCCAAATGAATGCACAGAAAACATCATTTCACCCCATGGTTGCCTTGGGAACGTGTAATCATTCATCCTTTATGTGCATAATTATTTATTTTCTTTGATTTCTTCTAAAGGCTGATAGAAAGTGTGTTGTTATGAACCAAGAAATGTCCACACTCTGTGTCTAGAACAGAAATCCTCTATGTGGAGACAGATGGAAGGCCCTGAAAGACATGACCCATCCACAAAGCACAGACAGATGTCTCAGGAGAGACCAACCTTGCTACCTCCTCCATCTTGGCCATGTCTGCTTTTGCTTCTAAAGCTGTGAGAAGATAGCATTGAGCCAGCCAACCCCCTGTTTTGCATATTCTTGGAAAGGCACAAGGGACAGTCTGAATAAAGCAAATTACCTTCCCCAATGCAGAGGGCTTACTTCAATCTGCTGAAAGCCCCACGTAATCCACAGAAAGCTGAGCTCAGATCTAGAACCCCAGGTACTTGGGACACTGAGGGAGAAGGATCCTAGATTCAAGGCCAGACTGAGCTATAACAGGAAGAGTATGCCTTAACAGAAAAAGAGGGAGAAAAGAACATAACTATGACAGAGCCCAGCTTGCATGACACCCTAGGTCCAACCACTGTAGTGGGGCTGAAGGGGACTCTCCTCTAGTAAGACAGTCTTCTACCTGTCTGCCTCCCGACTGGGACTTGCTGTCTTTCTTCCTTAGACACAGAGTAAAACATAATATCCTCTATAGAGACTCAACCTGCATGTCTGGGCCCTTCTCAGACTCCAGCAGCAACATTGACTATAGATACAGGTGTATAGAATCCGCTTGTCTATTAAAAACCAAAAGAAGCCAGGTGGTGGTGGCACACACCTTTAATCCCAGCACTTGGGAGGCAGAGGCAGGTGGATTTCTGAATTCGAGGCCAGCCTGGTTTACAGAGTGAGTTCCAGGACAGCCGGGGCTACAGAGAAACCCTGTCTCGGAAAAACCAAAAAAAAAAAAAAAAAAAAAAGAAAGAAAGAAAGAAAAAAAAAGAAAGGAAACTTTTTTGAGACAGTGTTTGCGTGGCCCTGGCTCTTCTGGAACTCACTCTGTAGACTAGGCTGGTCTCAAATTCACAGAGATTTCACCTGCCCCTGCCTCTGCCTCCTGAGTGCTGGGATTAAAGGTGCATGCCACTTATTCAGCAAAAAATTTAACACACACGCGCGCGCGCGCGCGCGCGCGCGCGCGCGCACACACACACACACACGCACATGCACATTTGTCTAGTGTGTGTGTGTGCCACAGTGCACACGTGGCAGCCAGAGGACAGCCTATGGGAGTGGGATTTCTCTTTCTACCACATGGATCCTAGGGATCTAACTTGTCAGGCTCAGAGCAGGTGCCTGAACTCACTCAGGCATCTTACTGGCCCTGGTTTTGTTTTCCTGAACACTCTGACCAGTAGAAGGGAGTATGGGATGGGTACATAGCATGGTTGGTACTCACTTGCATACATGAGGTCCTGAGTTCAGTTCCCAGTACAGCAGGAAATCAGGCATGGTGATGCACTTGGGAGGCAGAGGAAAAGGATCAGAAATTCAAGGTCAGCCTTGGCTATGGAGTGAGTTTAAGGTCAGTCTGGGCCACAGGAGACCCTGCCTCAAAATTAAAGCAAAAACAGAAGGGAAGGGTGAGCAGATATT
>JADRCD010203499.1:0-13872 GCA_019843815.1 Montemys delectorum
TCCTTACTTCTGGGTCCATCTCTCACAAAGACTGAGTATTTTGGACTTTGTTGCCATGCTTGGTCCTTTAAACATTGCATTTTGATTTGGAAGTGATCTTCTTTGCATTCTGAGTATTGTGGAATGATATCCACTTCAATAACAAATTTGTTAGATGGGGTACTATTTGGCAGTAAAACTTCCACAAATCTTGGCTCTCGAATGCACTTTTTTGCTTGTTGGATTTGATGGACGGCAAAATACTGGGTTATCATCAGATTGAAGTGGTCAATGAAAGCGTCTTTAGTGACAGTGGTGAGCTCCACACCAACAATTTTTCCTTGGGGTTTGTCTTTGACTCCAAAATGAATGGTGCCATTAGTACGTGAGTTCATACAAGCTGAAGCAAATCGGAAGACTTCATTGCTAAACTTCATCTTTATGTCCTCTTCTGTGGCTGTCTCTGTGTTTGTGAAGGCTTTAAATTCATGTATTGGGTCAATGAGATTGAGTGGCCCTGTTTCAGGCTGTAGGATGAAATTTAATTTGTAACGATATGGATTACTGAATTCATCAAAAGGATATGCAATACATGTTGGTTCTGGAGATGTCTCTTTATCTTGTTGGACTGTTTTATCTTCCACCGGCTCATTTTTTTCTGATTTAGAACCTTTAGCCTGTGAACTCGCTTCTGGACTCACTATAGAGGCATCAGTCTTACACAAGTTCTCTTCAGTTTTTTGGTTTTGCTTTGAAGTCTCTCTACCTTCTGTCTGGGTTTTAGGAATATTTTTCCTGCCTTTTTTCTTCTTAAGTGCCTGAGAAAAATGTTTTGAGGATGTTTTCTGCAGTTCTTTGAATAGCTCTTCTATTTGGATAGCTGGCCCATGGGTTATGCCCATATCAACAAGATTATTTTTATTTAACCACTTCAAGACTGCTCCACTCACATCTTGAGCCATCAAGATTTCCCTGTGCTTTTGGTCAATCCTGTGACTTTCTAGCCACAGGTTTACATCCTCTTTTGTCCAGTCATCTGTGTTTTTTGGAAGGTTGAGTGACTCTGCCATTCTGATTAACTGTATAAAGAAGAGAAAAAAATTATGTTGTAGTTTATAAGTGAAAATGTGAAGCATTCCATTTTTGAATTGGTAAAATGTGGATGTCACAACATTTGAAAAGATTTTGACACCAGCTTATTCTATATCAACCAAGAAAAATACCACCAAATACAAATGCACAACATTTATCCTTACATGAATTGTAGTACATTATTTCTCATTCTCTTTTCACTTCATATACTAAATATATGTTGGGGATACTTCCATTCATAGATCATGCCTTCTATGGTTGCCACTTATAACATGTGTTTTCTGTATTATTAAGAATATTCACCAGGCAGTGGTGGTACACGCCTTTAATCCCAGCACTTGGGAGGCAGAGGAAGGCGTATTTCTGAGTTCGAGGCCAGCCTGGTCTACAGAATGAGTTCCAGGACAGCCAGAGCTATACAGAGAAACCCTGTCCGAAAAACCAAGAAAAAAAAAAAGAGTTGAATATTCAACTCTGCTACATAGAAGAAAAGTATGTGTTGTAGTATAGTTTAATCTCAAATTGGAGGTTTCTATCCCATCTTTCCCACCTTTGATCATTCAGTTGCCAGGTAAAAGAAACAAAACCTTCATATTTGAGATGTCTTTAAAGCACTTGGGCTGGGCAGATGTCTACCCTCTGAGCTGTTAAAATCTAACTCCCTTCACAATAGCCACAAATAATATAAAATATCTTGGAGTAACTCTAACCAAACAAGTGAAAGACCTGTATGACAATAACTTCAAGTCTCTCAAGAAAGAAATTGAAGAAGATCTTAGAAAATGGAAAGATCTCTAGTGCTCATGGATTGGCAGAATTAACATAGTAGAAATTCTCAAATTCATCTGAAAAGGCAAAAAAAAAAACAGAATAGCAAAAAATAAGTATTAACAATCTTTAAGATTTTAATGCACTTATTTATAGTAAATTTTGGTACATATTTTATGTGAATGCACATGGTGCGCACACAATTGTCAGTTTAATGGATTTTTAGAATTACTATAGAAACAAATATTGAGGTATTGTATTGATTTGAATAAGCCTGGCTTCCCTACAGGTTCATATATTAGAATGCTCAGGGAGTGAAATTATTTGAAAGGATTAGGAGGTGTGACCCTTTTGGAGAAAGTGTGTCACTAATGAGTAGACTTTGAGGTTCTTAAAAGTTCAAGCCAGGCCCAGTGGGGTAGCTATTATTGGTTGTCAACTTGATTACATCTTGAATGAACTACAATCAAGTAATGGATTGTAATCTTAAAAGTAACTACAATCAATGAATGAATGTAAAATCCAGAATAGCTATGAAAGATGTATTCCTTGGTTTAAAGTGGTGAATCGACTTCTAGTCCAGATTTTTTAGTAGGAAGACTCTCCTTTACTCTGATCCGTACCTTCTAATGGACGTCTGTGTAAAGACACAAAAGAAGAAAGCTTTTTCTGTTTGCCTGGTTACTATTACCTTGCTAGCAAGTTCATTCCTTCACTGACATTAGATTATACCTCTTTAGGATCCCAGTATATACTGAAGCTGAGACATCCAGCCTTGTGGACTAAGCATTCTTGGACTTTCCATTCATACACAACTATTGTTGGATTAGCTGGACTACAGCCTGTAAATCATTCCAATAAACCATTGTGTGTGTGCGTGTGTGTGTGTGTGTGTGTGTGTGTGTGTGTGTATGTGTGTGTGTTCTTTCTAGCAAACCATCCACTGCAGTCTCTCCTTTCTTTCTGCTCCCATTCCCAGTGATCATGCATGTCTTCTCCTATAGCCTTCCCTTGGTCCTAGCCAAGGACACCTACAGTTACTCCCTGGAAACCCTTTGGCCATGGTGGCCAGGGAATCAGATCATTACTTTCTCTCCTCTTCTCCAATTTCAATCGTCTATTTTTACCCTCAGCTTTGTAGCAGACAACCTGCTGTGTGAACATGAAAGTCAGAAGAGGGTATACAACTCCCTAGAGCTGGAGTTATAGGTGTTTATTTAGCATCCTACATTGTGGGAATTGTGGGAATAAAACACAGGTCCTCTAAAAAAAGATTACTTTTGGTCACTGAGGCAACCCTTCAGAACCTGAATATTCACTTTATAAATCATTTATGTATTTAAAGAGTTCAACATGCTTATATTATATTCAGTTAGAAAGCCTCATATTTAAACCCAAGCATTATAAATATTAAAAATAAATCTGTAAAACTTTAATGATAACTTATAAAATGTACAATTTTGTAAATTACATTTACAAAAAAAGAAATGGATATTATTCCATTTTCCTGTTAAATGCCTAAGTATAATTGTGGATACTTTATGAATAAGAAATTGATGATTTCAGACTGCCCCTTAGATAGCAATTCTTGATTGAAGAATGTCCCTTTTCTGTCAAGATGATAGTTGTTATTTCTGGATCTAAACACTCATGATATGCAAAATAGAAATAAATAATTTCCCCCAATAAAGATCATGGATGATAGAAAACTGTTACAATACTTAGTGTACTTAAATTTTAATCATGATTTAAAGAAAACAGACTCAATGAAGTAAGTTTGTATTATAAGTTGAGTATAGATATTTAAAATCATGAATTTACACAATTCTATCCAATAAAAATGTTATTCAATAAAAACATATTAAAATGACTTTTTTAAAAAAACGAAATTCAGGTTTAATAAAAAATAAATATATGAAAAAATACATAAATATGAAAGATAGTGGAGAAAAACATGTTTACTTTTTAATAATTAATTTCTTCTTTTACATTCCATATTTTATTCCCCCCTGCCCCATTCTACCCTCCGACTGTTCCACATCCCATACCTCCTCCTCACCCACCTATCTCCACATGGATGTCCCCATGCCCACCCCACATGACCTCTAAACTCCCTGGGGCCTCCAGTCTCTTGAATGTTAGGTGCATCATATCTGAATGAACACAGACCTGGCAGTCCTCTACTCTATGTGTGTTAGGAGTCTCATATCAACTGGTGTATGCTACCTGTTTGGTGGTCCAGTGTTTGAGCGATCTCAGGGGTCCAGATAAAGTGAGATTGCTGGCTCTCCTACAGGATCGCCCTTCTCCTCAGCTTTTTTCAGCCTTCCCTAATTCAACAATAGGGGTCAGCTGCTTCTGTTCATTGGTTGGATGTAAATATCTGCATCTGACTCTTTCAGCTGCTTGTTGAGTCTTTCAGAGGGCAGTCATGATAGACCACTTTTTGTGAGCACTCCATAGCCTCAGTAATAGTGTCAGGCCTTGAGACCTCCCCTTGATCTGGATCCCACTTTAGGCCTGTCACTGGACCTTCTTTTCCTCAGGCTTAATATGTTTCTATATATATATATATTTATATATATTATATAATCTATGTATATTTTTATTAGATATTTTCTTTCTTAACATGCCATATGATATCTCCTTTCCCAGTTTCCCCTCCAGAAAAAAGAAAAAAAGAAAGAAAAAAAATTAAAAATAACCTGTTCCCTCCATCCTTCCCCTGCTCACTAACCCACCCTTTCCCACTTCCTGGCCCTGGCATTCCCCTACACTGGGGCATAGAATCTTTACAGGACCAGGAGCCTCTCCTCTCATTGATGACTGACGAGGCCATCTTCTGCTATATATATGCTGCTGGAGCCTTTAGTCCCACCATGTGTACTCTTTGGTTGGTGGTTTAGTCCCTGGGAGCTCTGTTCATCCTAAGGGGCTACAAACCCCTTCATCTCCTTGGGTCCTTTCTATAGCTCTTCACTGGGGACCCTGTGCTCAGTCCAATGGATGGATCTGAGTCTCCACTTCTATATTTGTCGGGCACTGGCAAAGCCTCTCGGGAGACAGCTATATCAGGCTCCTATCAGCCAGCATTTGCTGGCATCCACAATAGTGTCTGGGTTTGGTGATTGTATATGGGAAGAATCCTAGGTGGATCAGTCTCTAGATTGTCCTTCCTTCAGTCTCTGCTCCATAGTTTGTCTCTGCAACTCCTTCCATAGGTATTTCGTTCCCACCTTTAAGAAGGAATGATGTATCCACACTGTGATTTTTCCTCTTCTTGAGTTTCTTGTGGTTTGAGGATTATATTTTGGGTATTCCGATCTTCTGGGCTAATAATATCCACTTACCAGAGAGTGCATACCATGTGTGTTCTTTTGTGATTTGGTTACCTCACTCAGGATGATATTCTCCAGATCCATCCATTTGCCTAAGAATTTCATAAATTCATTGTTTTTAATAGCTAAGCATGACGTTGAAAATATCAGTGTAAGAAACTTATTAAGTCTCTTCTTGCTGAACTGAATATCTCAATAGTCTGAGAGGGTATTGGAGAGATAGCTTGGTGATTAAGAGCACTGACTGCTCTTCCAGAAGTCTTGAGTTCAATTCCCAGCAACCACTTGGTGGCTCACAACCATCTGTAACGGGATCTCAGATGCCCTTTTCTGGTGTGTCTGAAGAGAGCAACAGTGTGCTCACATAAAATAAATAAATAAATCTTCAAAAAAAAAAAAATCAAAGAGGACTAGAAAATGCTGGTCCTAAATGTGACTTTCATCTTCCAGACCATCTCCATCTCTGTACATCCCCTCTTCTGTGTCTTACCTCTTCTTGAGTGGTATTAATCTGCATTAAAAGGTTCTTTTCTTTTATCAGGGCAACTGTTATTCAAAGAAAGCTCAACACTGGAGTTCTTCCTAGTTCCTTGAACTTGATGAGTCCATGGAAATCAGACACTAACAGCACTTTGCATCTTTCTCATGGGGCAGAGTGGTTATTCTACTCCACTCTCTAGGAAATTTATGTTCTGTGGCCAGCAATGGAATCTCAACTTTGTTTGCCCTTTTTTTGGAAATGTGCATCAAAGAAACTTCCATTGTGCACACACACACACACACACACACACATACACACACAGGGGTTTATTGAGTTAACACCTCTACATCATTGTTCACCAATGAAGGAAGTTAGGACAAGAACTCAAATGGGGCAGGAACCTGATTTTATATAGGCATTTTCTCAATTAAGCCCTCTCCTCTCTAATGACTCTAGCTTGGGTCAAATTGACATAAAACTAGCCAGAAAAAATGAAAATCAACAAACGCTGCTCATATGTAATTCTCAATATCAGTGATTTCAATTCCACAATTCCACAGACTAATTATAATGGATGCAAAAAACAAGATTCATCCTTTTGCTATACCCAAGAAACATACTTTAACATCAAGGATATAGATCACCTCAAGATAAAGAGTGGAAAAAGATAGTCCAAGCAAATGGACCTAAGCATTAAGCTGGAGTAACTGTTTTAATATTGGGGAAAAAAATAGACTTTAAACCAAAACTATCGAGAAGAGATAGAGAAAGACATTGCATACTCAACAAAGGAAAGATCCACCAAGAAGACATTGAACATCTATATATCAAACACAAAGGCACACATAGCTAAAATCATATATTGGCCCTCACACACTGATAGTGGGTAACTTCAAGACCCTTCTGCTACCAATAGACAGGTCATCTAGTGAAAAGAGAAATATTGAAGCTAACTGACACCATAAACCCAATGAACCCAACAGATATTTACAGAATATTTACCCAAACCTTCTTCACCAAATATTTCACCAAATACCTTCTTTGTAACACTTTATGGGACTTTTCCCAAAACTGACCACATACTCAGACAAAACAAGCCTCAACAGATACAAGAAAATCAAAATAATACCCTGCATCCTATCTGACTGCCCCAGATTAAAGCTGGATGCCAACAACAAGAGAAACAACAGAAAGTCAACAAACTTATAGAAACTGAACAACTCACTACTAAATAAAGAATGGGTCAATACAGAAATCAAGAAAGAAATTAATGACTTTTTAGGGTTGAATAAAAATGAAAGCAGAATATATTCAAAGTTCATGAGACACCATCAAAGTAGTTCCAAGAGGCAAATTCATAGCATTAATTGTTCTCCAAAAACAATTGCAGAACCGGGCAGTAGTGGTGCATGCCTTTAATCCCAGTGCTTTGGAGGCAGAGGCAGGCAGATTTCTGAGTCCGAGGATAGCCTGGTCTACAGAGTGATTTCCAAGACAGTCAAGGCTATACAGAGAAATCCTGTCTCAAAAAAGAGAAAGAAAGAAAGAAAGAAAGAAAGAAAGAAAGAAAGAAAGAAAGAAAGACAGACAGACAGAGAGAGAGAGAGAGAGAGAGAGAGAAAGTAATTGGAGAGATCTCATATAAGTAGCTGAATAGCACAAATAAAAGCTTTAGAACAAAAAGCAATCACATGCAAAAGGAGAAGATGGGAAGAAATAATAGAACTCAGGGCTAAAGGTGGACATCTTTCATTACTAAATGAAGCGTCCAGTGCCAGGAATGCATTGCATGTAATCAAGTTGTTAGTCAAAGGGGCCTCAAGAGAAACCCCAAACAATTCAGGCTATTGTCAAGGTTGCTGGTTGTTCTTCACAAACTGACAGTAAAACTCTATTGTTAAAGAAATCACGTCCATAATTCATTGAGCATGGAGATGTTAAACTACCTACAACCTTCACCCCTATAGACTAGTGTTTGTGGTACTACAAAGTACTCTGCCAACCAGGCTACATACTCTTTCTTCTACAATGATGTCCTCTCTTCAAGATAAGCTAGTACAAGAGTGGCACAAAGCAAGTGGGAGTAATCAGCCACTTAAGCTGATGCCATTTAACCATTTGGTGAAAAACCAAAGATTGCATTTAAGGCTTGCTTCATGAGACACAACCTAACCTTGACTCTGCTCAAGAGGCCAAGAACCTAAAACTAAATATCCATGGATCTAGGGAACAACCAAATCCCTCTATTCTGCTAAACAATAAAATAACACCCAATGGCATTCTGCAATTCTTATAGATCAGTGCCTTGCTTAGCCATGATTAGAGAAGCTTCCTCCTGCAGTAGATGGAAACAAATAAAGAGACCCACACAAGGACAACATACAGAATGAGAGATCTTGGAACCCTCCATCCTAAATGGGATGTTTCCATAAATTCCCATCCCTCATTGTTCAGGGAACTCAATGGAAGAGGAGGCAAGAAGACTGCAAGAGGAGCCAGACAGAATGTAGGACACCAAAGAAATAAGATCCTCTTGACACAGCAGGACCGATGAACATATAAACTTACAGAAATTGTGGCAGCGTGCATAATAGAGCAAGTATGAGTCTGAACCAAATGAGGTTCCAGTGCTGAGAGGAAAAGTGGACATCTCTCATCTTGACCCAGAAGCTCTCTCTAATTAATAACAACTTTCAAATAAAAATGGGAGTTCTCTCCAATGAAGTTTCATTGAGGATACTGATCAGTCAAAGGGAGGTCCTCATGCCCAGCAGTTGGTGGCCAATACAAAATGAACTCAGTTGTCATCTTTGCAGGTATTTTGTTAGGACTTTTTTTTACCTTAGAGGCCCTTAGCTTCTGTCTATGTTTCTTATGCTTTTTCTTTGGCTCCTTTTCTTCTGTTTTTGTTTTGTTTTGTTTTTGTTTGGTTTGGTTTGGTTCTGCCCTACTCAGGTTTGTTTGTTTTTGTTTTATCTTACTTATTATCTGTACTGGCTGGTTTTGTGTATCAACTTGACACAAATTAGAATTATCACAGATAAAGGAGCTTCCCTAATACCTCTGTGAGATCCAGCTGGAAAGCATTCTCTTAATTAGTGATAAAGAGTGGGAGGACCCATTGTGGGTAGTGCCACCCCTAGGCTGGTAGTCCTGAGTTCTATAAGAAAACAAGCAGAGCATTCCAGGGGAAGCAAGACAGTAAGTAACATCCTCTATGCCCCTGCATCAGCTCCTACTTCCTAACCTGCTTGAGTTTAAGTCCTGACTTCTTTGTTGATGAATAACAATGTGGAAGTCTAAGCTGAATAAATCCTCTCCTCTCCAACTTGCTTCTTTGTCATGATGCCTTACAGGAATAGAAACCCTGACCAAGACATTATCATTCTGTAGAAATGGTGTGGATCCAATGGGAGGTGAGGTGTGAAGGATCTTGAAGAGATTGTGGAAGAAAAATATAATCATAATATATTGTTTGAAAATAGCTATTTTCATTAAAAGAGAAATCAAGAAAATAAGAAAGATAAAGAGAGTTACAGTATACTAATGAGGAAAACAATTCTTTGAGAGGATATAGTATTGTACATATTTAAGGACTGAATCTTGTAATCATATGAGATAAATATTAAAAGGTATGAAGGTCAAGTAAATCCTGACATGGTAATTGTTGGTGACTGTGCTGGTTTATGTTTTGTCAACTTGATACAAGTTAGGATCATGTGGGAAGAAAGAACCTTGGCTGAGAAACTTTTTCTATTAGATTGGCCTGCAAGTAAATCTGTAGGGCATTTTAGTGATTAATGATTAATGTGGGAGGGGTTAGCCCACTATAGGTCATAATGCCCTTGGCCAGGCTGTCCTATGTTGTATAAAATAAAAGGTTGAGTGAGTCATGTGAGGCAAACCAAAAAACAGTGTTCTTCCATAGCCTCTGCATCAGTTCCTGACTCCAGGTTCCTGTGTTGTCTTCCCTCCGTGATAGAATGTGATTGGGGTGCTGACTTTCCTCAGAGATGGGCTGTGTCTGGATCCCTGGCTTCCCTTAGTGATGGACTATGACTGGGATCATTGGTTTCCCTCAGTGAAGGACTATGATTTGAATGTATAAGCCAAATAAACCCATTCTTCCCCCTCCCACACCCAAGTTATTCTATGTCATAGTCTTTATTAGGGAACAGAAAGCAAAACAAAACAGTGACCCATCAGCCCACTCTCCTATCTAGATACTCCTAAATTGATATTTAGGAAAGAAATTTAGTAACAAAATTACACTTTGAACCTACTGTGTTCAACAGATATCTCCAGGACATTCTTCCGTATAGATAGATAGAGAGAGTACATTGCTCTCAGCAGAATGTGAAACCTTCTCTACTTGTTTTTCACTCTAAACTAGAGATTAGCCTTGATCTTTTCTTGCTATGCTTCCATTCCTCCTCATGGGTTGGGAATATTTACTCTGTGCCTTTGTATGTAGAAGCATATAAACCTTTTCTTTCATTTGATAGCACTCACAGCTAAATGATTGCCTTGACTTTTAGATCCTTTGAAATTGTTGGACTGTAAAAATCGTGAGGAATTTTGAGGTTTACATACATTTGGCACTACGAGATGACTACGAATGTCAGGATTTGAATGTGAAATGTTGCCACTGCTTCATTTGTTTGCACACTTGATCCCTAGAAGGTAGCACTGTTTGGGGAGGCTGTGGAATATTCTGGGCATGGGACCTAGCTGCAGATATAGCGCCACAGTAGAGGAGCTAGCCAGTCTCCATTTCTCCCCAAGGTCTCTTTCTTCTTCTTGGTCTGCTTATTTAACCAAAAACTCTCATTACTATGCTTCCCCTACTTTGAAACTGTGAACTATGGTAAGTCCTTCCCGTTCAGCTGCTTTTTGTTCAGTTTAGTAACAGGGGTGTCCGTCACTGAGGGAAGCCAAGGCAGGAACATAGGCAGAAACCTGGAGTCGGTAACTGATTTGGAGGCCTTGGAAGAGCAATGCTTACAATATACTGTTGAATGTCTAAATTAGAGCAATAAGATAGAAGGAAGAAAAGTGATACAAATATGAAAGAAAAAAATAAATTATTTCTAGGTGACATTGTCCTGAAAGATATTGGGATTGCTTGAGAAAACTCTTAGATGTAACAAATATTTTTTGCTAAGTAGGAGAAGATAAATTCAACATATAAAATTTAGTGGCTTTCCTACATACTAATATACTAATAATGAACATGCTGGGAAAGAAATCAGGAAAATAATACCTTTCACAATAACGTTAAACAATGTCCATGAATAAATGCAACCAAGAAAGTAGATGGTCTCTAGAATGCAACTCTGAGGCATTGAAGAAGTCAAGGTGTGGCGGGGGTAAGGAAGGAGGAACCCTTAAATAATGTTGGGGGTAATATGAATTATTTTAGTAACTATGGAAATCAGTATGAAGTTTATAAGAAAAATGTGAAATAGCCCCAACATCTCATCTAGATATATCTCCTCTGTCACATAGTCAAAAATTAAACTTATTAGACAATAAAGATTTCAATATACTCATATTTATTATGGCAATAATCATAATAGAGAAGTTAGCAAATTACCAAGATATCTTTTCTCTTATTAATGGATAAAGAATATAGATGTGTGTATATATACATACACACATAAATATATATACATACACACATAAATATATATACATACACACACATACATACACACACACACACACACATATATATATATATAATATTATAGTAAAATACTCAGCCATGAAAAAAATTATGTCATTTGCAAAAAATAGGTGGAACTGTAGATAGTTAAGCTAGGCAAAGTAACTCAGAAATGTCATACAGGAAAGGGAAAGTGGAAGAAAGCTACTCACCTCATGTCAGTCAGGAAGCAGAGAGGGAACAATAGGGAAAGAACCTGGTAGATTAAATAAAGTCTTCAAAGCATGCTTCTACTAACACACTTCCAGTAACTAGGTCACTTCCTTTAGTTTCTACCATCTCCCAACAAAGCCATCAAACCACAAATCAATCAATGGATTACTTCATTTATTAGGTCAGAGTCAGCATGATCCATTCATTTTTCAAGATGCAGCATTTCTGTACACTGCAGGGGACAAGCCTTCATTATATGAGCCTTCAGCAGATATTTTATATAGAAACCACAACACAAAACCTTCTTAAATCTGAAGAGAATTTTGCTGGGTGAAAAAAAATCTACCCTTAAGGTCACAATCTGTACAATTCCACTTACATATACGGTGAGGCCATGACAATGGACAACATATTAATAGAGTTAAGGAGATATGGTTATGAGGGAGTCAGCATAGCTGTAATGACCAACGAGAGAGGTCTTTGGGTGTAGTTTTTGTGTTTTGAATGTACAAATGTCTATGTGCCATTGTACTGTAACACTGAAAACTTGCACCATTAGGAAACCTTAAATAAAGGTATATCAAATATATGATCACTTCTTACAAATGCATGCAGATGGAGGTAATCACAAATGAAACTTGAATAAAAAAAATCCACAAAATTATAATGGCATTCATTAAAGAGAAAACATTTAAAATTGAACAGCAATGAAAATGGTGAGTATCAAAACTTCAGAAACAGCACCAACAATATTTGTAGAGCATATAACCTTAAATGCTTTTATAAAAATAGAACAATAATTTAGTGAGCTTAGAGAACAATATAGTAAACTTAAACACGAAGAAAGACAGAAAACAGTTAAAAGAAGAAATTTAAAAAGTAGAAAACAGTCACAACAGAACTGCTCAACAAAGTTCAAAATGGTATTCAATCAAAACCGATAAAATTGACACATGTGTTCTACAAGAATAAAAGAGATAGAAGATCGTAGCAATATCAGATGCTACAAAAATTAAGTGAATCAGAGGCTATTTACAACTCTATATGAACAAGATCTGAAAAGTGAGAGGAAACATGTAACTTACCCAAACTTCCTGGAGACGCAGTGAAGGGAGTCCCACTGCTCCACGTGAGGTTATAGGTCACAGGGGTCTCTGATCTTCTCACTGAGTCCACAAGAAACAAGATTAATGAGTTTGGAAAACCTATAAATTCAAAGTTATATCTGAAGATAACTGACCAACAGGAGCTGCATATTAAAATCCCAGGGAAAGCTCTCTCCTTATGGGAATTTTGGACAATTTTCTGGTTCTGGGTTGGAGATGAGTAAAAGATAGGACAAGTTGGAGGATGGTAACCCCGTGGGGCTTTTGAAAGTCGCATGGGTGGATGCAATAGATAGGAATCTGCAGGAGTTCCAAAACCTTAACCAGTTACACACATTCAAAATTAAACTGCATGGGTTAATAATAACACATGCTAATCAGAATAGCTGGCATTCAAACCTCAGAACCCTAAATGTTGCAGTATGTGAAGACTAGAGCTTTTGCAATGTGCTGGTGGGAACGCAATATGTTCCAGCTAATTTGAAAGAAGAACTTGATTGCTTTTATCAAATTAAATGTATATCTATCTTATCACTCAACACAACAATTTTGGTGGGGGGAGGACAAAGAGTGAAGTGCTGACTCAGCAACAGCAGAGCTGAGTCTCAGTCATGTAAGAGGGAGGGAACTATGGTGACACTGTCACAGAGAACACAATGTATGAGTGTATCTCCATGAAGTTCAAGGTCAGGCAGAGTTGAACTACTTACTGCAGTAGTTTCTGCTTAGGGATGTGTATTCCTAACAGAAGGAACAAGGACACTGAATATGGAAAGCTACCTAAATGAACATACGAAGAAACGTCAGCGCTGTATCATGCAGACAGGTTCAGTTCATACATATCACTCTTCTTTTAAAAAGCCAGTGATGCCTCTGAAATACATGGTGAAATAAAGAGATGACTAAAATAGAACAGAGGATGTGTAGAAACAAGACTGCTGTGTGGTCTAGAAACCAAGGCAAGTCTAGATATTCACACCTTACTGTTCTACCAGTTTGTATTTCTACAGCAGATTTCAGGACTAAGTTTTGACTTCCCTATTCCATTGACAGTTAATTCTCAGTACTGTTTTCTTTAATTTCTCCAAAACTTAATTCAAAGTTATATATCTTGTGGATATAGCTCAGTGGTAAACTTGGGCTTAGATGCCCAGCACATGAGAATATGAACTGAAGAAAGATATCTACCCTCACTATTGCTAAGGCTCCATAGACAAGAGATTCATA